>OY992540.1:203387906-203682906 GCA_963921195.1 Pegoplata infirma
GGACCAATACCAAAATGCTAAATTTTCAATGTCTTTTAACGATGTATTATCATTGAAAGACAATTGGTGCTTAAAGGGCTAAAGCTACTGACCAAATGAGTTCTGCAGTTTAAAGAGTAATGTTTAATCTTCACCCTCGACTTATTTTGAAGTCACCATCACCTCGGGTTCATCCGCTTTGAGTTTCCAAAATTGCCCCAAACGGCGATTTTTTTAACTTTGACCCTTATATTCTCAAAAACCTGATGTGATGGAATATTTTGGAAACCGGACTTTTTATCTGCAAAACTATTGCGATCTAATGTATAAGGTCGCGTCCCAGTCGCATTTTCGATGTTTAGTAGTGTTATTGATCAGTTATCGATTCTAAGACATTCTATCGATGTTCGTTTGTCTGTTGAAATGGCGATCACGGCCAAAATATTACTCAGATGTGACTGAAACTTAACATGTTTCTTTGCTGTTGTCCCTAGCAGTTTGCTATTGCATTTTATCAAATTCGGTTCAGCGGTTCAAAAGATATGAACGAAAATGTAAGAACACCTCGGAAATGTTAGTACATTCAACATAACCTAAAAAAAAAAAAAAGGCTTTAATTCGGCTGATGGTTGATATTTGGAAACATTATTCGATGCCTAATGGTATTAAAACAAGAAAAAACTTATTTTGTAAAAAAAAAAAACACATTTCGCGGATTTTTTTCGCCAAAATTTTTTTTCGCCAAAATTTTTTTTCCGCGGAAATTTTTTTTTAATATAATCTTGTTTAACTTGTGGAGGGTATCAATACATTCGCCAACGCCGAATTTAACTTTTTTTACTTGTTTCAAAACCAGTTAAAAACGGTGTAGTTCTTTCATAAACACTTGATTTGGAGGAACCCCTTTGAATAGTGTTATCGACAATGAATGGCAAACTTTAGTTACCAACACATTTCTTAACAATTTAATTTCAAATCAAAATCTTATCACTTGTTTAACCACTTACCGATATAGTTCTATATTTTTTCCATTCATATATGTTTGTAATATATTATATTCCAAAATTGTGGCCAAAAAACTTTTAACTCTTGTCATAAAATCCATAGGCTGCCTCAAATTTGCGAATAATGAAGGAACATACGAGTGCTCCGAGGGATTACCCAATATGGAGTTAATTGCAAATAATGGCTGTACCATAAGAGATATTATGATGGGACATTGAAAATGAGCACCCAACCCCAACATAAAATCATTCAAAAAATAACCCACAATAATCGTATCGAAATCACCCGCTTTGTGGGTCTCCAAAAACTCCATCATTTTTGGATGCTGCATAGTATCATGGGCATTTTGAGCCATCAATTCTATGGTTGTTGTGAATTGCATATAAAAAGATATTGGTTTATCGACCATATCTTGTGTAAACCATTTCTTGGATTTCTTTGTGTCTAAATGAATATAATTGCATTTAGAATTTTTATAGATTTGAGGAAATAAACCAATAACGGTGACATTATGACCAGCTTCAGCCAAAGTTTCCGCTACGGCTGCATGAATTATTAAATGTGATTTAGAGGGGGAGTTAAATACACCTAAAATACGTGCTGCCTCCGATTGTTTAAGGGAGAGTGCTAGTAAACCGATAATTAAATAAACCAAACGAGTATTCATTTTTTTATAATCGAGACGTTATTTCATTTAAAACATACGCGTGTTATGTTTCTCGAGTGAGTGTAAATAAATGACTGGTCAGAAAAAATCAATCAAAATTATTTAATACTTAATTTGTTATCGATGTTGAATAAGGTAGTTATTTGTACTTTATTTTATTAACACTAGAACTACCGAGGTGTTAATGAGTCGCCACCTTTATAGAAAAAATACCTCTTTATTGTTTTGTTCAATAAAAAAAAACATCTATCGTAAAAAAATGGTGAAGCAATTCAATTAACAAATACACTGATTCAATTACTTTAGAATTTCCTCGTAACACGATGTTTGTAATATTAATTACTCAAGTAATTGGATCAATTACTAAAATATTTGATTAAATTTTAGCACTGTTCAACGAATTTGAGGTGAAAGTACCTTAATAGTAGACCAAAAATACCCCTTTTACGAACCTTAGAAACGGAATTTCCAAAAATTTTTTTGATTCCATTTTGTTTTTTTTTTTCCACTTAAGGATCCTACATTTAAAATTTCAACTGTCAAAAGTACACTTTTACACCTTTAGAAACGGAATTATCAAAAAATTCTTAATGATAGAATGATCCTAAATTCCAAATTTTAGGCTTCTAGGAACTATAAAAAGTACCAAAAGTACACATTGTTAACCCCGTTAGAACAGAATTTCCAAAAAGTACTTTTTCCAGAATGTTTTTTTTTTACAGAAGGGTCCCACATTCAAAATTTCCAGTTTCTGGAAAATTTGTTAGGAAATATGAAAAGTCCTAAAAGTAAAATTTTTTACCCCACTAAAAAACGAAATTTCGAAAAAGTACTTTTTCCAGATATTTTTTCTCACCGAATGATCCTGCATTCCAAATTTCAAATGGGTAGGATCATTATTTCACGAATTAAAAAAAGCACCAAAAGTACCCGTTTTTACCTTTTTTTCGCCTCTTAGAAATTTGAATTTCCAAAAAGTACTTTTTTGAAGAATATTTTTTTCAATTTTACGACCATTATTTTAGAAACATAAAAAGTACCGAAAGTACAATTTTTGTGTCTATTCCCCACCTTCGAAACGGAAAGTTTTTAGAACCATTATGTCAGGATATATAAAAAGTACCTAAAGTACACTTTTTACCCCATTTACCAAAAGTACATTTTTTAACCTCCCTAAGAAACGGAATTTTCGAAAAGTACTTTTCCAGAATATTTTTTCCCCGAAAGTTCCCCCATTCCAAATTTCAAATGGGTAGGATCATTATTTCACGAAATAAAAAAAAGTACCAAAAGTACCCGTTTTTACCTCTTTTTCGCCCCTTAGAAATTTGAATTTCCAAAAAGTACTTTTTCCAGAATATTTTTTTCAATTTTACGACCATTATTTTAGAAACATAAAAAGTACCAAAAGTACACTTTTTGCGTCTTTTCCCCACCTTCGAAACGGAATTTTTAAAAAGAAGGATCCTACATTCAAATTTTCAAGTAGAGATGGGCACATGAGCAGATTAGAGCGTGATTCACGTGATTCACGCGAGAGTGTGACTGAATTCAATTTTACTCACGTGATTGTGAGTGAGTGTGAGTGGATCAAAAAATTGCGTGAGTGAGTGTGCGAGAGTAAGATTTTTGCGTGAGTGAGTGTGCGTGAGTCGATTTTCTTGCGTGAGTTTGTGTGATTTATTTTCTCTTCATATTTCCTTTCATACCAAAGTGTGAGTCAAAAATCACTTACGCGCCCATCTCTAATTTCAAGTGCCTAGTACAATTATTTTGGGATATAAGAAAAGTACTAAAAGTACAATATTTTACCCCGCTTATAAACGGAATTTCGAAAAAGTACTCTTTTTAGAATGTTTTTTCCCCACAGAATCCTGCATTCCAAATTTCAAGTTTCCAGAACCATTATATCAGGAAATATAAAAAATACCAAAAGTACACTTTTTCCCCCATTTAAAACGCAATTTCCAAAAGTATTTTTCTCATATTATATTTTTTTTACCGAATGATCCTATATTAAAAACTTTAAGTTTCTGGTACAATTTCTTATGAAACATAAAAAGTACCAAGAGTACAATTTTTATCGAAGCATCCTACATTCCAAATTTCAAGTGTCTAGAATCATTTTATCAGGAAATACATTCCAAAATTTCAAGTGTCTAGAATTATTTTATCAGGAAATGCAATAAAAAGTACCAAACAACACTTTTTTACCCCTTTTATTCCCTTAGAATCAACATTGGCAAAAACCCAGGAATAGTATTTATACCCTACACCACTCTGTGGTACAGGGTATAATGAGTTTGTGCTGATGTTTGTAACTACCCGAAATATTGGTCCTAGACCTACCTTCAAGTATACCGATTGACTCAGAAGTACTTTTTGAGTCGATTTAGCGATGTCCGTCCGTCCGTCTGTCCGTCTATCGGTTTGAGCACGATACAGGTCGCAATCAATTGACCTGAAATTTGAAACGTAAGCATCTTTTGGCCCAAGGACGAAGCCTATTGAAATTGAAGAAAATCGGTCCATGTTAAGACCTAGCCCCCATACAAACGCCCCCTTTGGATTAGGCTTAAATGGCACTTATAACCGTGTTATATTAGATATCGCATCGAAATTTAGCAGGCAATCAAATTTTGTATGCACAAATCATCATTTAAAATTTTAAAGGAATCGGGTCAGTCCTTCTGGTAGTCCCTATACAAACCGCCCTCCCGATATTCACATAATTCCCTCAAAATTCATAAAAATGGAAATATTTGATAAAAATTTTATTTTTAGGTGTTAAACGTGTACTTACTTTAGTAACTTAATCAAATCGGAATATAATTGGACAATTTTTGGACTTAGTCCCTCAAATAAAAATTACGACCGATATTTAGTTAAATCGGTCTATTTACAAAAAAATAAACAAATTCCACTAAAATTTGATCTGACAAGGGAAGTGTCACCCGCGGATCTTTATGGAATTGGTTTTATTTTGTAGATCAGAAAAAATAAAGGGGCACGTATTTTTTTAGCGCCCCAAATTCATATTTAGTGGGTAAAAAGGAGGGGGGAAGACAAGGCCATTTTTCAGTTTTTTTCGTTTATCTCCTATATTATGCAAAGAAACCTAGTCATGTTACATACCAAATGAAAGGTCTTTGGAAAACCTATCTATGTGTGCTAAGAACGTGTCCAAATATACACAACTTTTCGTCATATTGAGGAAAATACCAAAATTTTAGGACATTTTTGTTAATAAGTCGAAAAATATTAACTTCTTTGGCCCGTTGTTAGGACCACGAGATAGGTATTTTTAATACCTTTAATCTGATACCACACATGCCTATATTAATTTTGTTTAAATAGGCGTATATCGTAAAAAACTGAAAAAGGTCAATTTCCCCCCATACAAATCGACCCCCCCTAAAAATGAGTTTGGGCCGCTAAAAAAAAACAGTGTCGAATTAATTTTCGTTCTTAACAACATATCCAAATTTCATGAAGATCGGAGGGTGACACCAGGGAGACTTCCCTTGTAAGTCTAAAAATGGTCCAAATGTATTCCGATTTGATTAGGTTACTAAAGTACACGTTTAACACCTACCAATAAAATGTTAATCAAACATTTTATTTTTTATGACTTTTGAGGAAATTATGTGAATATAGGGAACGTGGTTTGTATGGGGACTAACAGAAGGACTGACCCGATTCCTTTCAAATTTGGTATGTGCAAAAACCGTGTGGAGTAGTTACATTTGCACCAACTACTTAAGTAATCATTATTACAAATTTCTCTTTGCCCTAAATTTTCACTTCCAATTTCCCCACCCCTCTCCCAAAACTTACCTATAAAACTTTTCCAATTGTCCAGCCATCATATTAGACAAAAAGTGTTGCTCAAATCCGGTAGCCAAAAAGTTTTTAACTCTTGTCATAAAATCCATTGGTTGCTTATAGCCACTATACAATGACGGCACATATGACATTTCCAAGGGATTAGCAATCATTTGATTTACCGGAAATATGGGCTGTATCATAAACGATACAATTATGGGTACTTGAAAGTGTGCACCAATGCCAAACATGAAGTCATTAAAAAAATAACCCATTATAACAGCATCAAAATCTCCCGCTTTATGAGTTTTTAAAAAATTAACCATTTTTGGCTGATTTAGAGTATCATTAGCCATATGGAAAACTTTTGTTATAATACCATTGAATTTTTTATAAATTGAGGCCGGTTTATTGATCATTTCATTGGCAAAAGCATTATCGAATACGGGTCCTTCGATTTGAATAAATTTATATTTAGCATTTTTATTCATGTTAGGAACGGTACCCAGCACCGTAACATCATGACCAGCTTCGGCCAAAGCATCTGCTACAGCACAGTGTATTAGCAAGTGGGATTTTGAAGGTGATGTAAATACACCTAATATACGTGAAGCCTGGGATTGTAAAGCTACAAAGCTTAAAAAGCCTATAATTATAAAAGCGACACGCGTATTCATTATACTACGCGTTCAAGTGTATTCAAAATTCAACGGTTGAATGACGTTTTATTAATAAATTTATTCGAACACAAATTTTTCTATTAAATTTTTTAATTAACTGTCAACCGCTTGTGCACGATACTCAAGTAAAACTAGTTGTCTTCGATCAGTTGTTTGTTAAATGTAATAGATTTTCAAGTGCAAAGATTAATATGAGAATAAAATTATTTTATTCTCATGAGTGTAAACTAGAGATGGGCACATGAGCAGATTATTGCGGGGTTCGCGTAATTCACACATGATCACGTGTGAGTGTGACTAAAGCTCAATTTTACTCACGTAAAATCACGCGCGAGTAGATTTTTTATGCGTGGTATATTTTCTTCTCAAATCTCCTTTAGTTTGGCTAAACTTTAAAATTCTTCCCAAAAAAAACTTAAAAAGTCCTTAAATTTGGCTAAACTTAAAATTTTGCTAAAATTTTATTTCTTTTTTTGCATGAAAAAGAGTTGTGAGTGCACGCGATTGTGAGTTGTTTTAAATTTACTCACATTATTGTGAGTGAGTGTGAGTAGAAAAAATATTCTCGTGAGTAAGTGTGAGTGATTAGAAAATTCTTGTCGTGAGCGAGTGTGAGTAAAAAATCAGTCATGTGCCCATCTCAAGTGTAATCATTAATATGATAATAATATTATTTTATTCTCATTATTTGAAAACTTTGAATTTTCAAAAAAACACGTTTTCACAAGTAGAAACAATACCCAATTTAAGTGATAGTAAATTTTCTTACGTGAAAAAATTAATTTTGATTAGAAATATTTTATTTTGTGTATAATTTACTAAATTTTTTTTGAGTGTAAATTTTTTTTTTGAGTGTAAAATTTTTTTCGATTGCATTTTTTTTAGTGTAAAAATATTTTTGAGTGACAAAAATACGTTGTAAAATATTTTTGTGACTTACCAATATTTTTAAAACATGTTTAACAGGTTTTCAACTCATGAATTTAACTAATCTGAAATTCACGGTTTTGCTAATAACTTTTGAATCACTGAACCGATCGGGCTGAAATTCAATTTGAACTAAGCCAGGGGAACGACAAATATATGTTCTGAGCTTCAGCATCCTTTGAATTGCCTTTCGAAAGTTAGCGTGTTTTTATCTCGTAAATTCACGAAAAACCCTTACCGAAATTCAGTATTTTGCTCATAACTCTTGAACCACTCGACCGATTTCGCTGGATTGCAATACCAACCTGACCAGGTAAATGTCCAACATATATGCCAAACTTCAGGAGCCTCCGTAAAGTCTTTCAAAAGTTAGCGTGTTTTCAACAGACATACAGACGAACCGACGGACGGACATCGCTAAATCGCCTTTAAATCGATGGAGGATCTTGAATATATATACTTTATGAGGTCTTAGACCAATGGTTCCCAACCTTTGATTCTCGCCCCACTGGGGGCAATTTGAATGTTTCAAGGGGGCAACGAGCAAATTTTTAAGATTTTTTTTGTTAAAATTATTTAGTTGGTTGTTGAAAACTTTTACTAAAAACTTTGTTTAAAAGATGATTTTAACAAAAAGTTTGCTTAACTACAAGTAAATTATGAATTTTAAAACAAATTTGAAAATTTTACACACTTTTCTTGAGTGTAGGGGGGACATTTTAGTTTTTTTAACTTAAAAGTGGGGCATGGACCAAAAAAGGTTGGGAACCATTGTCTTAGACCAATATTTCGAGGTGTTACAAACGGAATGACAAACTTATATGTACCCTCTAACTAGAGTGGAGGGTAAAAAAATGGACTGCCAATTTTGAGGATTTATTCCTAAAGTTTATTTAACGTTATTTGTATACCCTCCACTCTACTGATGGATGGTGCACTCAAAATAAAACTTGTAAAATTACAAGAAAAGTTTGTAACTTTTTTTTTTTTTTGCTACCTCCTATTTGACAAGAATTCCTTGTTATTTTACAAGCCTTTTACCAATAATTTTGTAATTTTACAAGCTTTTTACAAAATAAATTGTAAATTTACAATTTTTTTGATGCGATAAAACTTACAAGGAGGTTTCGTAACTTTACTAAATTTTTTGCTACCTCCTATTTTACGAGAATTCCTTGTAATTTTACAAGATTTTCACCAATAGTTTTGTAATTTTACAATATTTTTACCAATAAAATTTTAAATTTACAACTTTTTTGGCTAAATAAAACTTACAAGAAATTCTCGTAAATTAACTAGATTTTTTTTGTAAAAAATCTTGGAAATTTCTAAAATTACAAGAAAAACTGAAAATTACAAAAAAAAATTTTTTACAAGCATTTTACCAAATAAATTGTAAATTTAAAAATTTTTGACACAATAAAATTTACAAGGAGGTTTCATAACTTTACTAGATTTTTTGCTACCTCCTATTTTACGAGAATTCCTTGTAATTTTACAAGATTTTCACCAATAGTTTTGTAATTTTACAATATTTTTACCAATAAAATTTTAAATTTACAACTTTTTTGGCTAAATAAAACTTACAAGAAATTCTCGTAAATTATCTAGATTTTTTTTGTAAAAAATCTTGGAAATTTCTAAAATTACAAGAAAAACTGTAAAATTACAAAAAAAAATTAAATTTCGATTGAAAATTATTTGTTAAAAAACAAGGAAAACTGTCAAATATTGGTAAAATGGGATTAAAAGCCTTTTTATAGTAATTTGACAAGGTTTTTATTTTGAGTGTATATATAAGTTTGTCATTTCGTTTATAACATCTCGAAATATTGGTCTAGGGTCACATAAAGTATATATGAGGGTTTCTTCGTCAACGGCACCACCCCTCTCTTCAAAATTGGTATGGGTTGAAACATTTTTCGAAATTAGTTAAAATTAATTGCTTTTGAACGCCAAGTGGTGGTTTTAGAATTTCAATATGGCGGATACAATTTAGCGCCCAATTTTTTACAAATTCTACAGATTCGCTCATACACGAGTTCTTGGGGTCGCTTAAGAATAATCTGCAATTGGATTTTAAAAATTCAATATGTCGGATCCAACATGGCGAAAATTTGTATTTTTTTTTAAATGACAGATTCTCTTAAAACTCTTAACGCACAGGTTTGTTGGGCTGCTAAATTAGAATCTGCTATTCGAAAATACAGCTTCAGATTCTTATTTAGCGACCCCAAAAACTCGTAGTATAAAAAGCAAATCAGTTTATTTTTTAAAAATATTGGTCGCCATGTTGAATCCGCCATTTTGAGTTTTAAAATTCCAACTTCAGATTTTTCAGAAAAACCTTGTAAGGTTACCAAAAAATCTCGTGATTTTACGAGGCTATTCTCGTAAAATAAGAGGTACCCGAGTAAAAATTTTCTGATATAATCATATATAATTTGATACAATCTTATATGAGTTAATATGATTCCGTATAAATTTATATAAAATTATATCTATCATTTTGATACGGTTGATCCACTTTATATGGTTAGATATTGCTCCATATATGATTAGATTCATATTTTGGTTTTGCTCATCAAATTGTATAAAAATAGATATTATAAGATCAATTTGATATAATTAGATTTGACCAAATTCAGTATCAAATTGTATCAATTTTTATATTTTTTGATCTAAAGTAATACAATTAGATATTATTTGATACAACCATTTTACGGATCAAATTAGATCTATTTAGTAAAATTAGCATAATATTTTTACTAGGGTAGGTAAAATTCTCGTAAAATTACTAGGATTTCCTCGTAATTTTAAATGAGCCAAAAATTGATAAAATAACCAATTTAATTGGTAAAAATATTGTTATAAAACCGGAAAAATAAAAAAAAAAATGGTAAACTTACAAGAAAAAATGGTAAATATTAGACTGCCCAGAAAAAAAGCGAAGTTTTTATTTTCTTGGGGGATACCTGCAAATTTTGTTCCTTTTTGTGCAAAAAAATTTCGGTTTTTTTTTGGGATTTTTAAAATAATATCTAGAGGTCGCGATCTCGCGTTTTATAACGATTTATTTTTTTTGAGTTTTTTATTATTTTAAATTGTTAAATATGATTAATATGATAAAATATTAATAATTTCAGACAAAAAAAAAATTAAATTAAAAATTAAATATCGCTCATTCCATGAGATGTCTCCCAGCATCTAATCAAATGTTCCTTAATTTATTTGAAATTTTGCACACATGAACACTATGAAGCTATTAAAATAAATCAGTTGTTAGTTCCGAGAAAATCCGTGAATTCGCGAATATATTCGCGTTCGCGAATTCGTGGATTTTCGCGAAACTAAAAACGAATTTATTTTAATTGCTCCATAGTGTACCTGTGTGCGAAATTTCAAATAAATTAAAGAACATTTGATTAGATGCTGGGAGACATCTCATGGAATGAGCGATATTTAATTTTTAATTTATTTTTTTTTTGTCTGAAATTATTAATATTTTATCATATTAATCATATTTAACAATTTAAAATAATAAAAAACTCAAAAAAAATAAATCGTTATAAAACGCGAGATCGCGACCTCTAGATATTATTTTAAAAATCCCAAAAAAAAACCGAAATTTTTTTGCACAAAAAGGAACAAAATTCGCAGGTATCCCCCAAGAAAATAACAACTTTGTTTTTTTCTGGGCAGTCTAGTAAATATGTTTAAAAAAATGGTAAATTTACAAACCAAAATGGTAAATTTAGAAAAAAAAAATTTTGTTAAACAACATAAATCCTCATAATAAAATGATTTTTGTAAAATAACTGTTTTTTTTTTGTAAATTAACTAGAATCCTCGTAATAATTTTTTAAAAATTTTGTCAACTTTTTTTTTTAAATATTTTTCAATAAAAAAAAAATTTTTTGTCCGGTACTTGGAAAATTTAAAAAAAAAATACAAAATTTAAAAAAAAAAAAGTTTTTTTTTTGTTAAACAACATAAATCCTCGTATAACATAATTTTTGTAATATAACAGTTTTTTTTGTAAATAAAAAACTTTGTAAAAACTTTGTTGTAAAATTACAGTTTTTTTTTGTAAAATAACTTTTCAAAATGGTAGAATACAATTACGAAAATAAATTTGTAAAATTACCAATAAAACTGTAGTTCTCGTTTGAGCAAAGTACAAGATTTTTTGTTAAAAAACAAGGAAAAAAACAGGCGTTTTACCAGATTTTTTTTTGAGTGTATATTTGGACATATATATGGACATTAACCTGGTCAGGTTGGTATTGCAATCCAGCGAAATTGGTCCACCAATGCATTGGTTCAAAAGTTATAAGCAAAACAGTGAATTTCGGCAAGGGTTTTTCACGAATTTACGAGATATAAAACACGCTAACTTTGTAAATACAATTCTGAAGCTGAAGCTTGGCATATACATTTATCGTTCACCTGGCCTGGTTCGTATTGAATTTCAGCCAAATCGGTCCAGTGGTTCAAGAGCTATTACCAAAACCGTGAATTTTAGATTGGTTTCACCTTAAATTCACGTGTTAAGAAAACCGAGCTTTAAAAAAACAAGCTTTAAAAACATTGGTAAGCCACAAAATTACTTTACAAAGTATTTTTGTCACTCAGAAATATTTTTACACTAAAAAAAATTTACACTCGAAAAAATTTTACACTCAAAAAAAAATTAATAATTTTAAATAATTTAAAAGAGATAGACTCGTGGGCGTTAATATGAAATGTGTTTTTAAATAATGATAAAATTGTATTACTTAAGCTCAAAAAGCATAATAAATGAATTTTTAAACATTTGTCGCATGGATTTATGCGTCTCCCAATAACCCCTTTTTATACCAACCCCACCCCCCCCCCGTGCAATTTTTTATATGTTTTTTTATGTATTGGAGGGTATTATAGATTCGGTACAGCCGAATTTAAAACTCTCACTTGTTTTAAATTATTTTTTTTTTTAAATTTGTTATTTTTTCTTAATTTATACAATTAAAATTTTAATTGGTTTCCAAATTTATTTTTAAATAATTTTTTTATTTATATAATTAAAATTTTAATTATTTTTTTTTTTTAATTTTAATTAAATTTTTTAATGTATGGTATTAAATTTTTAATTAACTATATATCCATTTATTTTTAACTAACGACATACAAATATTTTTAATTTAGATACTCATTTTAGTGATTGGTCCAGATTTAATTAATTTTTTAATTAAATCTACAAATATTTTAATTAAATTTATTTTTTATTTTTTTCTGTGCATGTGTTACCACTGCAATTTTAATCAATTTTTGTTCCACTGCTTTCATTTCAAATTACAAAACGTGTAAAATATTGTAACTTAAATTACAAAAATATAAAAAAAAACATAAATTTTATGTGTCCCCAAAGAATGTTGCTACTGACCAACTTATGACTGGAACCGCACTGAGCACCACGCATTGTTGCCTTATGTGATGCCAATATAATAAACAACAAAAAAAATTAACCTGGTAACCAATAAAACATTTATATTTCCCTCGCTTCGAAAAACAACAAAAAAAAAAAACCAAAGGATAAAAGAATAATGTGAAAAACACAATATCATGATGCAATAAATTCAATTTCCATGAACAAGGTGGGATATTTTTTTTTTGTTTAAATTTATATAAGAATATTGCAAATTGCAGCGATTGAATGCGAAAGTGAATTGCAATAAAATAATTGAAATAAATATGAATTTAATAAGAGTAAATTTAAGGGAATCAGGCCAAACAACTGATAATAAAGACTTGAAATTTGGAATACAGGTTCGAATCCAAAAAAATATAAGTTTGCCTTTAAAAACCGCCCACAAGAAGGGATTTTGGGGAATTTCAATTCATACACTCAAAAAAAAAAACCTTGTAAAATTACAAGAAAAACTTGTAACTTTTTTTGTTTGTTACCTCCTGTTTGACAAAAATTCCTAGTAATTTTACAAGCTTTTCACCCATAATTTTGTAATTTTACAAGGTTTTTACCAATAAATTTGTAAATTTACAAATTTTTTTACACGATAAAATTTACAAGGAGGTTTCGTAACTTTACTAGATTTTTTGCTACCTCCTATTTTACGAGAATTCCTAGTAATTTTACAAGCTTTTTACTAATAATTTTGTAATTTTACAAGCTTTTTACAGATAAAATTGTAAATTTACAGTTTTTTGGCGCAATTGAAATTACAAAGAATTCTCTTGAATTTACTAGATTTTTTGTTGTAAAATTATTTTGGAATTTTGTAAAATTACAAAAAAAATTGTAAAATTACAAAAAAAAAATATAAATTTCGATTCAAATTTGTTTGTTAAAAATCAAGGAAAACTGTCAAATATTGGTAAAATGGAATTGCGAGACTTTTTCTAGAAATTTGACAAAGCTTTTTTTTGGTGTGTATAAAAATTACTAAATCAGTGGTACTAAAAACTTGGTTTCTGGAATGTAGAATACTTTAACGGAAAAAATATTCTGAAAAACAGATTTTTAGAAGGTTTTTTTTTTCTTAAAGTGTTTTCTTAAAATTTTTTTAAAACTGTGGTCCTTTAAACCTTAAAATGTTGACTCTTACATCCTCCTTTGAAAAAAAAAAATTGAACAAAATTAGGAAATTGCAAAAATTTTGTAATTCTACTTGAAATAATTTTAAATTTACACAATTTATTGTAGATTATAATTGGAATTTGTTGAAATTTATCAAATTTATAGCTGATATACTTTTTTCTGAAGTGTACAAGAAAATTTTAAATCATTATTTTCCAAAATGTTTCCTCAAAAATATTTTTCAACTCAAAAACATTTCTCCCAATCTTTTTACTTTTAGAATTTTCAAATCATTTCTGTAGAAATTGATATTTATTTCTTGTGTGCCATTTAAATTTACAAACCCCTTTATAAGTTATACATATGAAAATATATACACTCAAAAAAAAACCTTGTAAAATTACAAGAAAAACTTGTAACTTTTTTTGGTTTGCTACCTCCTATTTGACAAAAATTCCTAGTAATTTTACAAGATTCTTACCAATAATTTTGTAATTTTACAAGGTTTTTACCAAAAAAATAGTAAATTTAAAAATTTTTTGACACGATAAAATTTACAAAGAGTTTTCGTAATTTTACTAGATTTTTTGCTACCTCCTATTTTACGAGAATTCCTAGTAATTTTACAAGCTTTTAACCAATAATTTTGTAATATTACATGTTTTTTACCAACAAAATTTTAAATTTACAGTTTTTTTGGCGCAATTAAAATTACAAGGAATTCTCGTGAATTTGCTAGATTTTTTTGTAAAATTATCTTGAAAATTTGTAAAATTACCAAAAAAAATTGTAAAATTACAAGAAAAAAATGTTAATTTCGATTTGTTAAAAAAACAAGGAAAACTGTCAAATATTGGTAAAATGGAATTACGAGACTTTTCCTAGTAATTTGACAAAGTTTTTTTTTGGTGTGTATAAAAATTACTAAATCAGTGGTACTAAAAACTTGGTTTCTGGAATGTAGAATCCTTTAGCGGAAAAAATATTCTGAAATACAGATTTTTAGCAGGTTTTTTTTCTTAAAGTGTTTTCTTAAAATTTTTCTAAAACAGTGGTCCTTTAAACCTTAAAATTTTGACTCTAACATCCTCCTGTGGAAAAACAAATTTGAATAAAATTAGGAATTTGCACAAATTGTGTAATTCTTCTTGAAATAAGTTGAAATTTACACAATTTATTGTAGTTTTTAATTGGAATTTGTTGAAATTTATCAAATTTATAGCTGATATAATTTTTTCTGAAGTGTAAAATTTTAAATCATAATTTTCCAAAATGTTTCCTCAAAAATAATTTTCAACTCAAAAACATTTCTCCCAACCTTTTTACTTTTAGAATTTTCAAATCATTTCTGTAGAAATTGATATTTATTTCTTGTGTGCCATTTAAATTTACAAACCTTCTTTATAAGTTATACATATAAAAAAAATATACACTCAAAAAAAAAACCTTTACAAATTTTTTGACACGATAAAATTTAAAAAGAGGTTTCGTAATTTTACTAGATTTTTTGCTACCTCCTATTTTACGAGAATTCCTAGTAATTTTACGAGCTTTAAACCAATGATTTTGTAATTTTACAAGTTTTTAACAAAAAAAATGTAAATTTACAGTTTTTAATTAAAATTACAAGGAATTAAATTTACAAGGAATTAAAAATTACAAGGAATTCACGTGAATTTGCTAAAATTTTTTTTGTAAAATTATCTTAAAAATTTGTAAAATTACCAAAAAAATTGTAAAATTACAAGAAAAAATGTAAATTTCGATTTGTTAAAAAACAAGGAAAACTGTCAAATATTGGTTACGAGACTATTTTACGAGAATTCCTAGTAATTTTACAAGTAATTTTAAAAGTTTTTTACAAAAAAAAAATTGTAAATTTACAGTTTTTTGGCGCAATTAAAATTATGTTGAAAATTTGTAAAATTACAAAAAAAAAAATTGTAAAATTACAAGAAAAAATGTAAATTTCGATTTGTTAAAAAACAAGGAAAACTGTCAAATGTTGGTAAAATGGGATTACGAGACTTTTCCTAGTAATTTGACAAAGTTTTTTTTTTGTGTGTACACTAAAAATGCAATTTTTTTATTGGTAAATATATTTTGAGATTTTATATGCATTCAGATTTACTCAATATGTTGTAGAAGAGGCAGAGAAAATGTACAAATTGGGAGTAGCAAAATCATACAGACACAACCATAGACCTAGACAAGGAATAAATTTAAAGGCTTCGAAAAAAATACTAAATTCTAAAAACTGGTGCATTTATACAATAAAAAAAATCTTGTTAAATTACTAGAAATAGTCTCGTAATCCCATTTTACTAATATTTTACAGTTTTCCCCGTTTTTTTAACAAAAATTTTTTTTATCGAAATTTAAATTTTTTTGAAATTTTACAACTTTTTTTTGTAATTTTACAATTTTTTTAGTAATTTTACAATTTTTTTTGTAATTTTACAATTTTTTTTGTAATTTTACATTTTTTTATTGTAATTTTACTACTTTTTTTTTGTAATTTTACAAATTTGCGAGGTGATTTTACAAAAAAGAAATCTAGTAAATTTAGGAGAATTCCTTGTCAGTTTTATTTCGCCCAAAAAAGTGTAGATTCACTACTTTTTTTGTAAAAATCTTGTAAAATTACTAAAAAGTTAGTAGTTTTTACTAGAAATTCTCGTAAAATAGGAGGTAACAAAAAATATGGTAAAGTAACAAGAAGAAATTTAGAAGAAAGATTTAATCGCGTCAAAACAAGTAGTAAATTTACAATTTTATTGGAAAAATTCTTGTAAAATTACAAAATTATTGGTAAAAAGCTTGTAAAATTACTAGGAATTCTCCTCAAATAGGAGGTAGCAAAATATAAAACTTACAAGCTTTTCTTGTAATTTTACAAGTTTTTTTGTTTTTTTTTTAATCAAAAAAACCTTGTAAAATGACATGAAAAGTTTGTAACTTTTTTTTCTTTGCTACCTCTTATTTGACAAAAATTCCTTGTAATTTTACAAGCTTTTGCCAATAATTTTGTAATTTTACAAGCTTTTTACCAATAAAATTGTAAATTTACAATTTTTTTAAACGTTTTTAAAACTTACAAGTAGGTTTCGTAACTTTACTAGATTTTTTGCTACCTCCTATTTTACAAGAAGTTCTAGTAAAAATTTCAAGATTTTTTTGTAATTTTACAAGCTTTTTACCAATAAACTTGTAAATTTACACTCAAAAAAAACCTTGTAAAATGACAAGAAAAGATTGTAACTTTTTTTTTGCTACCTCTTATTTGACAAAAAATCTTTGTAATTTTACAAGCTTTTTACCAATAATTTTGTAGTTTTAGAAGCTTTTTACCAATAAACTTGTAAATTTACAACTTTATTGACGCAATAAAACTTACACGGAATTCTCGTAAATTTGATAGATTTTTTTGTAAAACTACCTCGCAAATTTGTAAAATTACAAAAAAAATTTAAAATTACAAAAAAAATTGTAAAATTACAAAAAAAAAATGTAAAATTACAAAAAAAAAATGTAAAATTACAAAAAAAGTTGTAAAATTTCAAAAAAAGTTTAAATTTCGATAAAAAAAAAAATGTTTGTAAAAAAAAGTCGGAAATTGTTAAGTTTCAAAAATCTCCGAAATTTTTTGGTTTTAAAACAAAGAAAACTGTCAAATATTGGTAAAATGGGATTACGAGACTTTTTCTAATAATTTGATTTTGGTCTGTGATCCGTTATAGGTCATTATTGATTCTCCTCTCTTTATAAGCTTTTTGGTAGAGAGTATGTTGAGCCATCTATTGTTATAATATGCACTCTTTTGAATGTTTTCGTTGCCATACAATTGTTTTTCTTTAGTTATTTATTATAATTCATGGGGCAAATGGCATAAAAATTGATTTAAGCCTTACATTTTTTTTATTTTCTTTTTCGGGCATATGAAAGGTAACATATTTTACAATTTGTTATATTCAAATATCAACTAAAGACTTTTAAGGTCATGCATACAATTTTTGTGGAATATTTTATTTCAATAAATATATTAATGGATTTCAAATGTAACCAATGAATTTTTTAGAAAAATTTAATAGTATTATGCATAATACACGCAAAAATATAAATTAGTTCATTTACTAATTTTTTACTAAAATTCTTAGATTCTGAGACATTTCTCTGTATAGAAAAATCGCAGTTTCTGAGACAGATTCTGAGACTTTTTCTTTATAGAAAAAGTTTCAGATTCTGAGAAATTTTTCTATATGGAAAGAGTCTCAGATTCTGAAACATTTTTGTGCATAGAAAAAGTCTCACATTCTGAGACATTTTTCTGTGTAGAAAAAATCTTAGATTTTAAGACATTTTTCTGTATTGAAAAAGTCTCAGATTCTGAGACATTTTTCTGTATAGAAAAATTCTGATTTTAAGACATTTTCCTGTATAGAAAAATTCTCAGATTCTGAGACATTTTTCTACATAGAAAAAGTCTCAGATTCTGAGACATTTTTCTGTAGAGAAAAAGTCTCAGTATCTGAGACATGTTTTAAATAGAAAAAGTCTTCGATTCTTAGACATTTTTCTGTATAGAAAAAGTCTCATATTCTGAGACATTTCTCTGTATAGAAAAAGTCTCAAATTCTGAGACATTGTTCTGTATAGAAAAAGTCTCAGATTCTAAGACATTTTTCTGTATAGAACAAGTCTCAGATTCTGAGACATTTTTCTGTATAGAAAAAGTCTCAGATTCTGAGACATTTTTCTGAAAAAGTCTCAGATTCTAAGACGTTTTTCTAAATAGAAAAATTCTTAGAATTCTGAAACATTTTTCCGCTTAGAAAAATTCAACATGTAGCTCAATTTTGTAGTTTGATATCTTTTAAAAGTGTCGCGTCTGTTAAGTATGTGTTTAAAAAATTCTCATTTTTTGACATTTCTTGCCGTTCATTAAAATTTCATTAAATTTTCTTGTTTTTCATTAAATTTTATTTTTTTAAAGTTTTACACCTTTCAATAAAAAGAACTCTTTACACTTAATAAAGACAACTGTGACAAACATTTCATTTCATGTGCCAACATAAGAATTCCGTTCCAGATCTGTATTCCTCCATCCAGCCATTCAATAGTTATTTTATGTGTTGGCACATTTGGTGCCAACATGGTTGATTAAATTTTAATTTGCCATTAATTACTGCCATTTTATTAATGGCAGTTTTGTACAAAGAAAGCTATAAAAGTGTTTATATGTCTTTTTATGTCACACATGTGATCATGTTCTCAATGTGCTGGATATCTAGTAGGGAGAACCCTTCTCCCCCAATTAGCAAATATTTATTGCTGTTTTTTTCTACTAATGAGCCATGAATTTCTCTAGGACTTTATATGTTTTCTTTGTGCACCAAAAACACTAACACAAAAGATAAAGGAATTTCCAGCCTTAAATTTAGTATTTTTAATGGGTTTTTTTATGGAGCAATTTGGTTTAAATGGTTTAAATAGTGTTTATACACCTTAAACATATTGTGGAAATGTATATAAATTGATACGACCATATATTTTTAATGAGACGAAAATAAAAAAATTATCTAACTTCAAGCAAATTGCAAGTTTAAGGCTTTTAGTATAAACTCTTATACGGTAGTATTAGTTAAAAAGCATTGCTATAAAGTAGTATTAGTATAAGAATCATTGTGCTAGGTGTTAAAGTTAGTATAAGAGTTAAAGTATTAGATATTATTTAAAATTAAAAGATTCTCAAAGTCTTAGATTGTGACAATTTTCTCAGTATAAGAGTTTCATAATATATTTCTAAAGACGAAAATATGCATAAAAAAGAATACAAGCGAGTGTGTGAAATTCAGGTGTATCGAATCTTTTATACCCCCCGCAATAAAACAAAAATTCATTAAATAACTCCTCCTTTTTCATTTTAACATCATTGTATTAACAATTTTTCATTTAAACCTTCACAACAAGAACATTTACTTTGTTTTAAAATATATTTATATCTTGACATAAGTTGACTCGTATAAGTTGTTGCATTTAAATTTTTACCTGAATTTTTTTATATATTTTTTCCATTCATCTTGTTACTAATGTTGCTGTTGTGTGTGTTTTTTGTTTTAATTCTTTTTTTTAACTACAAGTTTCTTAACCTACTTTAATTTGTAAGTAAATCTTATTTAAGTACCAAACTTTTTTTATAAGACACTTAAGTACTACTAACTACTACAACAACAAAATTCTACAGCAACTTTTTAAAGAAATTTCTATGACTACACTATTTTGCTACTATTTATTCAAAATATGTAGTAGTATAACTATGTTTGGTAGTTGTTACTATATATAATACAAACTACTTGTTTTATTTTTTTGGGTTTTTAAGTACCTACTAATAAAGAGAATAAAATAAAACAAAAAAATAACTTTACCATGAAATTCAGTTTTTTCTTTGAGGATAATTAAATTTGTCATAGCATTTGAGCATAAATTGAAGTATAAGATGGTGTATAAGATCGAGTATAATATGAATGATTTAAGTATTAGGCTAATAATTCACACAAAGTATCATCCATATAATATTTTCAGTATAAGTCGCTGTATAAGATCAGTTATTATAAAGATGATTCAAGTATAGGTCAATAATTTAAACAAAAAGTATTAGTGAATGAACCCAAAAGTTTATTTTCCAATAATAACATATGTTTCCTTTGAAAAAAATTCCAAAAATATAAAAAATCAAATTGTCTTTTACTCCTTAAAGATGTCAATGTCTTATACTTCATTTTACTCCAATAATACAATATGTTTCCTTTGAAATAACTACCAAAAATATAAAAAATCAAATTGTCTTATACTCCTTAAAGAAGTAAATGTCTTATACATTTAAGAAAATAACGTGTTATACTTATAATAAAATTGATTTATTTTTTTGAGGATAGTAATAAAGCTGCTAGAGAGTATAAGTCAAAGTAGAAGATCGATTATAATACGGATGATACAAGTATAAGTCAATTATCAAAACGTAAATGTATTAGCAAATGCATATTAGCATCCCATTTTAATGGCTACATATATTTTTTTGAACAAACGACCATAAATATTTAAAAAAAAATAGTTTAATACGCCTTAAACGCGCACAATGATAAAACGTTGGTTTTTATTAAATTTTTTTAGTGTGCATTAGTTGTTAACTAATACACACAAATTTTACAAAAAAATCAATGTCTAGGACGACTTTTTTTATTAAACATTTTTGCGTTTTATTTAGTATAAGACAATTGTTTTCATAGTTTTTGCCTTTCGATCAAGAAAAATACATGTTATAATTGGCGAGGGACTTTTAGGGGCACTTACTAATACTTTTTTGATTAGATTATTGACCTATATCATCTTGAATCATCTTTATCATACTCGATCTTATACAAAAATAAAATAATTTCCTTGGTAAAATAAGACGCAGGAAGAGTATAAGACATTGTCTTTCATTCAAAGAAAATATATGTTATCTTTGCAGAGGCACTTAAATTTACATTTTTGACTTATACTTGAGTAAACTGTATAATACTCTTTCTTATACACCATCTTATACTTGCTTTAACACTCAAATGTTAGTTTAAAACGTAGTTTTCTTGTGAGAATAAGACATTTTCATTGCATATATTGTCTTTCAATTAAATAAAATACATGTTTTCATTGTAGTGGGATTTTTATTAGCTCTCACTAAAGCTTTTTTAATTATTGACATATACTTAAATCAATTGTTTTATACTCGATTATACACCGCTTTATACTTTGACTTATACTCAAAAATTGTTACTTACTTTATTATCGTCAAAAAAAAAAATAAAAATTTTTAATGAATATAAGACTTTAGATTATTGACTTATACTTGAACTATATGTACTATACTCGATATTATACATTGTCTTATACTTCAAATTATACTTATATATTATGACCAACTTTACTACCGTCAAAAAATAGTTTATTGACTTATACTTGAGTCAATTGTATTATACTCGATATTATACACCGTCTTATACTTCGACTTATTCTCAAAAATTCCATAGTAAAAATGTGACCAATTTTCAAATAAAATTACATCTGATTATGTACTTTTACATATAACTGCATAAAATTTTTTATGATTATATATAATTTTATCCAAAAATTGGGCACATTTTTACTAGGGTTATTATAACTTACTTAATTATTGTCACAAAAAATAGTATTTTATGAATATAAGACTCTTTAGATTATTGACTTATACTTGAATCATCTTTATTATACTCGATATTATAAATTGTCTTATACGTCGACTTATACTCAAATATTAGGACTAACTTTACTATCGTCAACAAAAAAAAAACAGTTTTCTTGTGAGTAAAATACGTAGTTCTTTTGTGAGTATAAGACATTATTATCGAATTCAAAGTAAATATAGGTTTTCATTAGAGTGGATTTTAAAGGCCACTAACTAATAGTTTTTAGTTTTTATTATTGAATTGTTTACAGTCTTATACTTTGACTTATACTCAAACATTATCACTAACATTATTATCGTCCAAAAAATATAGTTTTCTTGTGAGCTTAAGGTGAAGTTTCTTTGTGAGGCATAGTATAAGAACACTCTGTAATGTTTTTTTAGATTATAGACATATACGAAAATCATTTGTATTATACTCGATTTTTTACACCGTCTTACTTCCACTTATACAAAAAAAAAATAATAATTACCCATGTAAAAATCGATTTGATCTTATCAGATCTGCTTTGATCTGATAACATATAATTGCATCTTATTGTATATAATATTATCTGGTCAGATATAATAAAATGTCAAATTTGTGCCAATGTTGACCAAATCCGAGATATAATAAGATCTCGATTATTGTCATTTCAGATATAATTATATCCAATCAGACATGATCATATATGAATAGATATAAACAGACCAAATAAGATCTAATCCATTTTTACACGGGTACATACTTTATTATCTTCAACAAAATAGGTTTTTATGAGTATTAGGCTTTAGATTATTGACTTATACTTGAATAATCTTCATTATACACGATTTTATAGATTGTCTTATTCGTCGACTTAAACTTAAATATTATGACTAACTTTAATATTGTATTATACACCATCTTATACTTCGTCAAAAATTTCTTTTTTTGCGAATATAAGACTTTAGATTATTGACTTATACTTAAATCATCTTTATTATACTCGATATTATACATTTTTTTATACGTCTACTTATACTCAAATATTATGACTAACTTTACTGTTGTGAAAAAAGAATGGTTTCTTTGTGAGTATAATACGTAGTTTTTTTGTGAGTATAAGACATTATTATCGAATTCAAAGTAAATATGTACATAGGTTTTCATTAGAATGGATTTTTCAGGGCACTAAGTAATACTTTTTAGTTTATAATAATGACTTGTATACCGTCTTATACTTTGACTTATACTCAAACATTATTACTAACTTTACTATCGTCAAAAAATATAGTTTTCTTGTGAGTTTAAAATGAAGTTTCTTTGTGAGTATAAGACATAGTATAACGGCACGGTAAAACTTTTTCATTATAGTTGACTTTTACGTGAATCATTTGTATTATACTCGATCTTATACGCCGTCTTATACTTCCACTTATACACCAAAAATAATAATAACTTACTTTATTATCGTCAAAAAACATATTTTTTTAATATTTGGCCTTAGATTATTGACTTATACTATAATCATCTTAATTATACTCGATTTTATAGATTGTCTTATTCGTAGACTTAAACTCAAATATTATGACTAACTTTAATATCGTCAAAAATAAATAGTTTTCTTGAGAGTATTAACCGCACCTCTTTTATGAGTATAAGATATAACCTATGAATTCAAGAAATATAGGTTTTTATTAGAGTGTATTTTTAAGGGCATTAACAAATACTTTTTTGTTTATAATAGTGACTTGTCTTACCGTCTTATACTTTGACTTATACTCAATCATTATTACTAACTTTATTTTCATCAAAAACCCGTTTCCTTGTGAGTATAAGACATAGTATAGGGATACTTGGTAATGCTTTTTTAGTTTATTGACTTATACCTGAATTATTTGTATTATACACCATCTTATACTTCGACTTATACTCAAAACTACTACTTATATTGGTTTTTGTTTTAAAAACTAAAATGGTGTCATTTGTTGTGACACTAATACTGTTTTAAATTATACTTAAATCATCTTTATTATACTCGATCTCGATTATTAACCGTCTTATACTTTGACTTATAATCAAATACTGCCATTTAATCATCGTCCAAAAAACTATTTTATGTGAGTATAAGACTTTATCATTGAATCTTTATTAAATAATACAACATTAATATAAGATTGACAGTTTGGTTATAAGTTGGATGCTTAGTTCTAAAATGTATGTATAAGAGTTTTAAATTTGTAGTGTAACTAAAATTCATCTTTACCTTATTCTATCACTTATAAAACCATAACATGAATTTTGTTTTGGCTTTTTTTTGTACTCGTTAATTTTTATTATATTTTAAGGCTAATTTGAGATGCATTTTTGTTTTTTCTTTTTTGTTAGAATCTAAAAAAAGGACACTTAAAAAAAGTGTAAGAATATAAATTAGTTTGCATAACGAGATAATAAAATATGCATGGCCTTGAAAGCTGAACTAATTTACTAAAACTATATACACTTACATATTTGCTGTGTTTTTTAATTAGTTGGATTATAATCTGCTATATCAAATATACAAAAAATTGGGAAACAATAAAGAAAAAGCAAAAAAAAAAATAACGAAAAATTAAAATACAATTAAGAAAAAAATTAGGAAATTTCTAAAAATTAAATACAATTAAGAAAAAACTTAGGAAATTTCGAAAAAAAATAAGAAATATTAAAGATCAAATTAAAAAAAAATCTAAAAATCTCAGAAAAATTTAAAAAAAATTAAAAATAATTAGGAAATTATAAATTAAATCAAAAAATATTATTTTAGTGGGATTTCTAAATCCACTCACTAACGCTTTTTTTAATTATTGACTTATACTTTGTATTATACTCGATTTTATACCTGTCTTATACCTCGAATTATACTCAAAAACTATTTATTATTTTAATATCGTCAAAAAAATTACATATATTCAAAAATTATTACTTACTTTATTGTATTGCGAATATAAGACTTTATATTATTGACTTATACTTGAATCATTTTTATTATACTCGATATTATACCTTGTCTTATACGTAGACTTATACTCAAATAGTTTCCTTTTGAGTATAATACATAGTTCATTTGTGAGTATAAGACATTATTATCGAATTTAAAGTAAATATATGTTTTTTTCAGGCCACTAACGAAAATTTGGAAAAAAAAAACAGAAATACATAAAAAAAATTAAAAAAAAACTAAAAATTGTAAATTAAATAAAAAAATTTAATGCTGTATTTATTCGGCCTTTAGATTTGTAATGTAACCGAAATAATTGAGCTCGTGGTCTGTTGTTTTAAATATTTTTTATTTTATTTTTCCGATGTTTCAAAATTCATTGATTTTCATCCTCAGGGACACTTGTAAAAATTACTCAAACAAAATAAACTTTAAGCTATAGTTGTTTGAACATCGTCGTCTGTTATTGCACTCTGTGTAATACCTGATATTTCGAAATTAGTCGAATTTCATCCTCAGGGACACTTGTAAAAATTACACAAACAAAATAAACTTTTAGCTATAGTTGCTTAAACATCGTCGTCTGGTATTACACAGAGTGCAATACGACGATCTTAAAACAACTTAAGATTAAAGTTTATTTTGTTTGTGTAATTTTTACAAGTGTCCCTGAGGATGGTATTACACAGAGTGCAATACCAGCCGACGATGTTAAAACAACTAAAGCTTAAAGTTTATTTTGTTAGTGTTATTTTTACAAGTGTCCCTGAGGATGAAATTCGATGAATTTCGAAACATCGGAGAAATAAAATAAAAAATATTTAAAACAAAAGACCTCGAGCTCAATTATTTCATTTATATTAAAATAAAAAAAACATTAAAAAATTACCAAATTCAGCAAGGAGAAAACAGGAATACGTATATAGAAAACTTTAGGAAAACTATTTTTTTTTTCAGGAAGGAGTAAACAAAAATATATAGAAAAATTGAGGAAAACTCATTTTTTTCTTTTTAAAATTGTTGCTAATTTTTCCATTTATTCTATTTTGTTTTCTTTTTGTTAATTTTTTTAGTATATGACTATATTTTATTGTTTGTTTGCTTAAAAAACAATACTTTAATTCTTTTGTAAAAATATGTTGCCTACTTTTAGCTGCTTAAAAACTATAATTTTACATTTACCTTCATTTACCCCTCATCCTTTTTTGATTTTTAATTCAAACTCATGCTTAAACCTTTTAATACTTGACCAATTCCCCTTAAAACTTTAACATTTCTGTTTCTTTTATCCTCCTCAATTGAAGGTTGAGATTTTTTGTAGTTAAACCAAATTCTTAAGTACTCTTTAAGCAAAAAAAAAAAATGCCATTCCCACCAGAAAACCTCGTTAATAAAAGAAAATGTTAATAAAAATTTAACGCCTCAGCTAATTTTTTATACGCGCATTCAGATATAACTCATCTGTGCAGTTGAAAACTTTATATTGAATATTCGAAATATTATTGTGAACGTACGCTTACTCGTATGTAAGAATTTGATGGCCTGGACATGCTGCATACTTTACAGCGCTTCAATGCATGGTGAGAATATGTTTAAAACTTAGATATCATAAGAAGGGAGACATTTATTGTAAGAGAGACAAGAATTTAAAATTTTTTCTAAAAAAATATTATTCAGAATCTAAAAGTTTGTCTGCGAAATGTGTGTAAAGCAGGTTTCCAAAAATTTTCTATGCAAAAAATGTCTTAGATTTTTTCTATAGAAAAAAGGTGCCAAAATCTGAAAGTTTTTCTAACGCTTAAAAGTATACTTTACTTGCTGCCTCTAAAAGTATACTTCACATTTTGCCCTAAAAAGTATACTTCAAATTGTGCTCCTAAAAGTATACTTCATTTTGCTGGTCTTAAGAGTACCACATTCAATTTGAGACCATAAAAGACTTTACTATCAGAAACAAAATAATATTCAGAATCTAAAAATTTATCTAATAAATGTGTAAAACAGATTTTAAGAATTTTTGTGTGCAAAAAATGTATTAGATTTTTTCTATAAAAAAGTGTCAAAATCAGAAAATATTTCTAACGCTTAAAAGTATACTTCAATTTTTGCCTCTAAAAGTATACTTCACATTTTGCCCTAAAAAGTATAATTCAAATTGATCCCCTAAAAGTATACTTAATTTTGCTGGTCTTAAGAGTACCACATTCAATCAACGACTTTTTTATCAATAGAATGTCAGAAAAATCAGTTTTCGAAGATTATACAGATTTTTAAAACATTTTTATCAAAAAAAATATCTTAAAATTTCCTTATAGCAAAATGTCTTAGAATCTGAAAATTTTTCTAACGCTTAAAAGTATACTTCACATGTTTCCCCTAAAAGTATACTTCACATGTTTCCCCTAAAAGTATACTTTACATTTTGCCCCTTAAAGTATACTTTACTTAGCGGATTTTGAGAGTACACACCTCACATTTGAGTAAATCTAAGGTTTTTGTATGAAAAAAATTTTTAAAAATCAAAAATATTTTCCCGTAGCAAACAAGTTTTAAAATTTTGCTAAAATATTTCAACTTTTTGTAGATTTTTCTATATAAATAAAATTGGGCTTCGCAGTTTGAACCATATAAAAGTACACCCTAATCTTCTTGTATGCTTTCCTATATCCTTCAGAGATTTATGAAGCATAGAGATGAATTTAAATGCAAAAAAAAAATATATAATGCAAACATTTTTCCAATACTTGATACAACAGTAAACCCTCAAATTACGAGGCAAGAAGGAAAAAATATATAAAATGGCGTTAATTTACATCTAATGAATTATGTAAATTTTAAAAATCATATAAATTTATTTTTTTAAACCAAATCTCCACAGTTTAATAAGCTTCATAAATCGAGGTTTATCTGTTTACTTTTTGCTTGTAACACATACTCTTCAAAATTGTGTTGAATTCAGTAGTAGTAGTTATTTTTTTTTATATGTTGGCAGCTGCCATGTGGTTTAAATAACTCTATTAGAATACTGACAGTGTTGATGGGTTTAGTGAAGCCAAATAACAGCAGTAAACCATAAAAAATAGTTGTTGTTAGGTAAAATTCCATCAAAAACAGTACAGAAAAAAAATCTATTTAAAACATCAATTTCATTTTATGAAAATAACAACGAAAAACCATTTAAAAAATATTTTAATAAAATTTCATACTTCAAATATGAAAATGTCTGAAAGCCTAAATGTAGGCAACATTTTTTTGCACATTAACAAAATTAAAAAGTAGGCAATGAAAAATTCCAATATTATTAAAAATTTATTTTTTGTAAAAAATAACTTATAGATTTTGAGACAAATTTCCTATTTCTAATATAAAATTTTTAGAGTCCGACCGAAACCAGTTTTCGAGGACGAACCGAAACCAAACCGAATATTCGGCTGAAAAAGTAATATTCGGCCGAAACCGAAACTTTAAAAAAATTACCGCCTGGCATGAATAAAATTATTAAAAAGTTGTTAAAGATTAATATACAGCATATAATGCTGTTAAACCATAGGAATTGTTGTATTTTTGAAAAAAAAATAAAAATTTTTTTTAAAAAAACTTACAAAAAAATTGTATATTTCATTTGCAGATTAGGAGAAAATAATTTTTGAACTGAAACAGTTTTACATTTATTGCATAAACTTGTAACATTTTCTTCAATTGAACTGAAACAAGTGTAATGAAATACGAAATCAAAAAATTTACCGACTTTTTTACATATTTTTTAAAATACAAAAAAGTTTCGGTTTCGGCTAATATTCGGCCAAAATTTTG
The DNA here is from genome assembly GCA_963921195.1 of Pegoplata infirma. Taxonomy (NCBI): domain Eukaryota; kingdom Metazoa; phylum Arthropoda; class Insecta; order Diptera; family Anthomyiidae; genus Pegoplata; species Pegoplata infirma. Next base: position 203,416,582 of record OY992540.1, read on the forward strand.
CCGAATACCGAATAGAGGCCGAAACCCTATTATTCGGCCGAAACCGAAACCGAATATTCGGTCGGACTCTAAAAATTTTCTGATAATCTAAAAGTAGGCAACAGTTTTTTGTATATTTAGAAAGCTTAGAAATATCTTTTTCTATAAAAGACTAACTAGGGAAGTCTTCCTGGTGTCACCCTCCGATCTTCATGAAATTTGGATATGTTGTTAAGAACGAAAATTAATTCGACACGTATTTTTTATTACGGCCCAAACTCATTTTTAGGGGTGGTACGGTGGGAAATTGACCTTTTCAGTTTCTTAGGATTTACGCCTATTTAAACAAAATTTTGGTATTTCACTCATTATGACGAAAAGTTGTTCATGTTTGGATACGTTCTTAACACACGTAGATAGGTTTTCCAAAGACCTTTCAATTGGTATGCAACATGAGTAGGTTTCTTTGCATAATATAGGAGATAAACGAAAAAAACTGAAAAATTACCTTTTCTTCCCCCCTCCTTTTCACACCCTAAATATGAATTTGGGCCGCTAAAAAAAATACGTGTCCCTTTATTTTTTCTGCTCCACAAAATAAAACCAATTCCATAAAGATTCGCGGGTGACACTAGGGAGACTTCCCTTGTAAAACTCGGAGTTTTTTTATAAATTCTAAGATACTGGTACGTTTTTATCCAAGTCTTAGATTCTGATACATTTTCCTATAGCAGATTCTTTCTAAAGGACTATTCTTTGGAAACTGAAGTATACTTTTAAGCGTTAGACAAATTCTTCAATTTTGAGAAGTTTTTTGTAAAATAAATGTTAACATTTTTGTTTTAATTTAACAGCCGCAAATAGAAAAGAATTAAAAAGTCTAGGATTCTGAAAATTGGTTCCTTAAGAAAAATTCTCAGATTTTGAACCATTTTGGATTTTTTTTTGTATAGAAAAATGTCCACATTTGTCTTATAATTTAATGAAAATAATCTCAGGGTATTCTTAAGAGTACCAAAATAAAGTATAATTTAAGGGACAGAAAGTGAAGTATACTTTTAGGCGCATAAAAATATAGTATTCCTTTAACCGGTAGAAAGATTATTAGATTCTGGGAAAATGTTTGTACAAACATAAAAATTTAATGAAAATAGTCACCGTATTCTCAAGAACAGAAAAGGGAAGTTCACTTTTAGGGGCAAAAATTAAAGTATACTTTGAGGATCAAAAAGTTAAGTATACTTTTGAGCGATAGAAAAATGTCCAAGCTCTAAGACACTTTTCGTAAAGGAGAATCCTAAGACATTTTTATTAAATATTTAAAAAGTCTTCTAAAAAAAATTCCCTGGCGAAAAAGTCTAAAATTTTTTTGGATAGAAAAATATGCAAACATTTCTCCTATAATTTCATAAAACGAATGTGTACTCTTAAGAGCACCAGTGACGAGTATTTTACAGTGAAGAATATTTTTAGAGGCAAAATGTGTGGCATACTATTAAGGGCAAAAAGTTAAGTATTCTTTTAACCGACAAAAAAATCAAATCCTAAGTAATTTTTAGTTCAAAAAATTATGCAAATTTTTCTTTTAATTTAATAATAATAATCACAGGGTACTCTTAAAGCAGCAAAGAGAAATATACTTTTAGGACAAGAAATGAAGTATACTTTTATGAGTTAGAAAAATTCGAAGATTTTAAGGCATTTTTCGTACAGAAGATTTTTAAGATATTTTTACAAAGATATTAAAAAGTATCAGATTCTGAAAATTTTTTCGTAAAGAAAAAGTCTCAGATTTTGAGACATTTGGAACAAATTTTGTTAACGTTTTTTTTACAATGATAATAATTACAGTGTACAATTAGAGCAGCAAAGTGAAGTATACTTTTAAGGGAAAAAACTAAAGTATAGGGGCAACAAGTGAAGTGTAGTTTTTATTGATAGAAAAATACTCAAATTCTGAGAATTTTTTTGTATAGAAAAATGAAAAAACATTTTTCTTATGATTTAATGAAAATAATCACAGTGCACACCTAAGGGTAGCAAAGTCAAGTATACTTTAAGGGGCAAAAAGTGAAGTACACTTTTGAGGGTCAAAAGGTAAAGAATATTTCCCAACCACGGAAAACTTCTCTGATTAAAAGAAATCTTTTATACGAATAAAAAAATTTTTTAAAATTTTTGGTAAATAATAAAAATGACTCAGATTCGAATAAAAAATCCTGCCGAAAATGTCTCAAAATCTAAAACAAAAAAACCTTGAGTCATGATCTGACAAATTTTTGTAAAGAAAAATGTTTTTTTTTAATAATTTATTATAAATTATCACAGTGCACTCTTAAGTATAGCATAGTGATGCATACTTTTATGGTTAAAAAGTGTAGTATATGTTTAGGGGCATAAAGTTAATTATTCCTTCAAACGATAGACAAATTTTCAGATTCTGAAGTATACTTTATCGATAGAAAATTTTTCAAAAATGTAAATGATTTTTCGTAAAAAAAAGTGGTAGAACATTTTTCGAATATAATTAAAAAGTCCCAGATTTTGGAAAAAAAATCCTATAGAAGAAGTCTTAAATTAAGATGCCCTTTGAGAAATTTTTTATAGCTAAATGTGGATATTTTTCTTAAATTTTATGGAAAAAACAGAGTGTGCTCTTAAGACTCGCAAGGTGAAGTATAATTTAAGGGACAAAAGATTAAAGGACAAAAAGTGAAGTATACTTCTGACCGACAGAAAATTCTAAGATTTTGAGAAAACTTTTATTGTGTTGAAGAACGTCCATACATTATTATGTATATACTTCACAGTTTGCTTCACAGTTTGCCCCTAAAGGTATACTTCACTTTTTCCCCCTAAAAGTATGCATCACTTTTCGTTCCTAAATACGTAAAAAATCGCAGAAAAATTTCAAATAATTTTAATTTCATTTACCTAAAAGTTTAAATTTAATATCTTTTCACACAAAACTATAAATCAATTTTCTATTTATATTTTTTGTACAAATTCTCCATCTGCAATTCTACAATTTCTACTGAGATTTTGATATATATGATTTTTCACTTCCGTTTCTATTTCAAATAAAAATAGGAAAAGAAATATACAAACATATCAAACATTTTTATCCCAGTATTATTTGCTAATGTGAAATTTTGAGACATATGCTCCAACACTTTAAACATTGTTTAGCCCTTTACTTTTCTTCATATGTCATATTTATATGAGTGCATATGACAGATATTTGGATTAAAATATATATTTAAAGATTTTTTTTTTTGTCAAAACATAGAGATTCAATAAGGAAGAAAGAATAAAAAAAATTCCATGAAAACTTTGAACTACTAGTTGGAGCACTTGTGATTTTTACAAAAAAAAAATCAATTGTTGAATTGAATATTCTCTAGATAGTTAACATGTACAAATATTTGTACAAATGTCTGCAATCTAAAGAATAGAAAAATAAATATACATATAAAAATTTCATAGAAAATAAAATAGAAAATCTTAGCAACGATAGCGTAAGGCAAAAAAAAAAATATTGTACCAACATTTTTGGTGCATTTGAAAAACTAACAATTGCAAAGTTTTTGTTGCAGCATCATCTATCCGACTGGGCACGAAAATCAGGTTATTTAAGCTATAAAGGACATTTAAATTAAATTTAAAATAATTGAAAAGTAATTTGATGAAAATAATCATAGCATACTCTTAGGAGTAGCAAAGTGAAGTATACTTTTAAGGGCAAATAGTCAAGTATACTTTAAGGAGTTATAAATTGTAGTATACTTACAGGAGAGTTAAGCGATTGGAAATTTTAAATGGATACTTAATGGAAAATTTCAATAAAGTGAATAAAAATATATTTTTTTTATTATGAAGATAAACATAACAATGAAAAACTATGTTGTCAGTATGATTTTAAGGATAAAAGCAGTTTATGAAACTTTTTTTTTTTAAATAGAAAACAATTGTTTCTAAAATCTGAGACAAGGTTGGGCATTCACATAACAAGAGCTTCACTGGATGCCAGTACCTATTTAACCATTAGGGCACATGGGGTACGAGCCCAGGACCTCGATCTAACGTGGCGCCGAGAGGCGAGATTTTAACACATTTTTCGCATAGAAAAAGTCTAAATCTGAGACTTTTTCTATAGGAGAAATTTTTCTAATATAAGAAGCCTTAAATTCTACAACATTTTTCGTATAGAAAAAGTAAAAGATTCTGAGACATTTTTCTTATAGAAAAAATCTCAAATTCTAAAAGATTTTTGGTATAGAAAAAGTTTTAGATTCTGAGACATTTTTTGTAAAGAAAAGTCTCAGATTCTGAGACATTTTTTTATAAAAAATATTTTTCAGATTCTGAAACATTTTTTGTATAGAAAAAGTCTCAGATTCTGACAAATTTTTCGTATGGAAAAATTCTTAGGCATTTTTTGTATATAAAAATCTCAGATTCTGACACATTTTTCGTATAGAAAGTCTCAGATTCTGAAACATTTATCGTACAGAGAACGTCTCAGATTCTGACATTTTTTTCGGGTAGTAAAAGTCTCTGATTCTGAGATATTTTTCGAATAGAAAAATGTTTGTGACACAAGTACGTAAATCTGAATTAGAGTAAAGTATACCTCAAGGGGCAAAAAGTGAAGTATACTTTTAATCGAAGAAACAATTCTCATATTGTTAAATATTTTTCCAACATTCTAATTTACTCATTTCAGATTTCAGAAAATTTCTCAGATTCTCGAGAGCAGAAAAGTGAAGTATACTTTTAGGCACAAATAGTGTGGTATACCTTGAGGGGCAAAAAGTGTAATTTAGTTTCAGGGAAAAAAGTGTAGTATAACTTAAGGGGGAAAAATGAAGTATTCTTTTAACCGATAGAAAAAATTTTAGATTCTTAGAATAATTTTTGCAATAATTTTTTTGGAAATATTTTTCCTACAGAATAATTAACATATTTCGCATTAAAAATTTCTCTGGTTATTAAGAGCAGCAAAGTGAAGTACACGTTTAGGCACAACCTGTATAGTATACTTTTAGAAAAAATTTAGTTAAGTATAATTTTAGGAGCAAAAAGTTTAGTTAAATATAGTGTTAGGAGCAAAAAGTGAATTAAATTTTGAAGCGATGGAACAACTCTCATATTTTGAAATATTTTTCCTACAGAATATTTAACACATTTTCTTATAGAAAATTTCTCAGGTTCTTAAAAGCAGCAACGCAAAGTATAATTTTATTCACAAATAGTGTATTATACTTTTAGGAGCAAAAAGTTTAGTTAAGTATACTTTTAGGAGCAAAAAGTGAAGTAAACTTTTAAGCGATGAAACAATTATCATATTTTGAAAAATTTTTCTTACAGACTAATTTACTCATTTCAGATTTCAGAAAATTTCTCAGATTCTCGAGAGCAGCAAAGTGAAGTATACTTTTAGGCACAAATCGTGTAGTATACTTTGTAGGGACATAAAGTGTAATTAAGTTTCAGGGAAAAATAGTGTAGTATAACTTAAGGGGGGAAAAGTGAAGTATTCATTTAACCGATAGAAAATTCTTAGAATCATACAATAATTTTTGCAATAATTTTTTTGGAAATATTTTTCCTACAGAATAATTAACATATTTCGCATTAAAAATTTCTCTTGTTATTAAGAGCAGCAAATTGAAGTATACTTTTAGGCACAAACAGTGTAGTATACTTTTGGAAAAATTTAAGTTAAATATACTTTTAGGAGCCAAAAATTTAGTTAAGTATAGTTTTAGGAGCAAAAAGTGAAGTAAACTTTAAAGCAATGGAATAACTCGCAGATTTCGAAATATTTTTCCTACAGAATATTTAACACATTTCTTAAAGAAAATTTCTCAGGTTCTCAAGAGCAGCAAAGTGAAGTATACTCTTAGGCACAAATCGTGTATTAAACTTTTAGGCGCAAAAAAAATAGTGAAGTATACTTTTAGGAGCAAAAATTGAAGTATACTTTTAAGCGATGAAACAATTATCATATTTTGAAATATTTTTCTTACAGACTAATTTACTTATTTTAGATAGAAAATTTCTCAGGTTTTCAGGAGCAGCAAAGTGATGTATACTTTTAGGCACAAATAGTGTAATATACTTTTTAGGGACAAAAAAGTGTAGCAGTATAACTTAAGGGGGAAAAAGTGAAGTATTCATTTAACCGATAGAAAAATTCTTAGATATTTAGAATAATTTTTGTAATAATTTTTTTTGAAATATTTTTACTTTTAGAAAAAGTTTAGTTAAATATACTTTTAGGAGCAAAAAGTTTAGTTCAATATACATTTAGGAGCAAAAAGTGAAGTAAATATTAAAGCGAACTCGCAGATTTTGAAATATTTTTCCTACAAAATATTTAACACATTTCTTATAAAAAATCTCAGGTTCTTAAAAGCAGCAACGCAAATTATAATTTTAGGCACAAATAGTGTTTTATACTTTGAAGAGCAAATTTAGTTAAGTTTACTTTTAGGAGCAAAAAGTAAAGTATAATTTTAAGCGATGAAACTATTCTCATATTTTGAAATATTTTTCCTACAGACAAATTTACTTATTTCAGATTTAAGAAAATTTCTCAGATTTTTGAGAGCAGCAAAGTGAAGTATACTTTTAGGTAAAAATAATGTAGTATACTTTTTAGGGACAAAAAGTGTAATTAAGTTTCAGGGAAAAAAGTGTAGTATAACTTAAGGGGGAAAAAGTGAAGTATTCACTTCATCGATAGAAAAATTCTTAGATTCTTAAAATAATTTTTGCAATAGTTTTTTTGGAAAATATTTTTCCTACAGAATAATTTACATATTTCGCATTAAAAATGTCTCTGGTTATTAAGAGCTGCAAAGTGAAGTATATTTTTAGGCACAACCAGTGTCGTATACTTTTAGAAAAAGTTTAGTTAAATATACTTTTAGGAGCAAAAAGTTAAATGTACTTTTAGGAGAAAAAATTTAAGTAACTTTTGAAGTGATGGAACAACTCGCAAATTTTGAAATACTTTTCCTACAAAATATTTAACACATTTCTTAAAGCAAATTTCTCAGGTTCTTAAGAGCAGCAAAGTAAAGTATAATTTTAGGCACAAATTTTGTGTTAAACTTTTAGGCGCAAAAAAAATAGTAAAGTATACTTTTAGGAGCAAACAAGTAAAAAAGTTAAATTCGGCCTTGCCGAATGTAGTGATACCCTCCACAATTTCTAAAAGATAATTGCAAAAACTTTATTTAAAAGGAAATTACTTAAAAAAAAAAAATTTCCGAGAAAAAAAAAATTCCGCGAAAAAAAAATTTGGTGAAAAAACATCCGCGATTTTTTTCTTTTTTTTGTCAAAATATATGTGCGTACTTGTTTAAATACCAATTCAATTATTCAGTGTTCAATTATGTTCACATAAGTCAACCAGCAGCCGAATTAAAGCATTTTGTATTTTTAGGTTATGTTGAATGTACTAAAACTTTTGAGGTGTCCTTAAATTTTTGTTCATAACTTTTGAGCCGCTAAACCGATATCGCTCAAATGCAATACCAAACTTCTCGAGAAAACTTCCAATAAATATGTTAAGTTTCAGTCATCTCCGTGTAATATTTTGGCCGTGATCACCATTTCCACAGACAGACAGACGGACGGACAGACGAAAATCGCTAGAATGTCTTAAAATCGATCGGGGATCATGAATATATATACCTTATGGGGTTCCAGACCGATATTTCAATAAGTTACAAACGGAATGAAAAACTTATATATACCCTCTATCACTACAGTGGAGGGTATAAAAATGAAGTATACTTTTAAGCGACGAAATAATTATCATATTTTGAAATATTTTTCCCACAGACTAATTTACTTATTTCAGATATAAAATTTCTCAGGTTCTCAAGAGCAGCAAAGTGAAGTATACTTTTAGGCAAAAATAGTGTAGCATACTTTTAGGGGCAAAAAGTGGAATTTAGTCTCAGGGAAAAAAGTATAACTTAAAAGGGGAAAAAATTCTCGGAATCTCAGACATTTTTCCTACAAAAAAATCTCTGATTCTAAAATATTTTTTTGTGTATCAAATTTCTTAGCTTCTGTTTCATTTTCATTTTTTGACTCCTTTTAATGTTAAGTCATGTCCTTCTCCTTAAATCCAAAAGCACGTTTTAACATTTTAAAATTTCTATTCACCCTAGAGTACAAACAAATCTACTAATCATCAACAAAATCTATAAAAAAAAAAGAAAAATACAAAATATCCTTGCAACACCAACATTAAGTATACCGACTACATATTTCATTTTCAAATCATACATAATAGCATAGATTTCCAACATTGTATTATCAACTGTCACTAGGGTCCTTTGAAATAAAAAAATAAATATGTGATCATCGTTTGGACAAACTATGTCCATCCCAAACCCCCTACTCCTCCCCCTCACTAGAAAAAATAAAATACATCACAAAAATAAACAAACTCACGTACATCTCATTAGTAAAGTTTGTACGAGTGGCAAAGTGTCAAATTTCATATCAAAAAGTTAGAAAAGAATGAAATATTTAGAATTTAAAAAAAAATATAAAAATTTTAATTTTTGTTGACTTCAAAATTTGACTTAAAAATTGATTTATCATTTGAAAATTTATTTTTTGAAATTTCTCAAAAACTTATTTCAAAATTGTTAGTGTTTTTTTTATTTTTGTTTAAAGTTTTCAGTTTTTTTTTTTTTCAAATCTTGGTGTAGCACTTGTCACCACTAATTAAATTCCATAAACAATGTCTGAATGTGGTGGTATTTGTGTGTAGTTGGCAGTTTTATAAGAAAAAAGCAAGTGAGGGTGCTATATACGGCAGTGTCGACTTTTAAATGCCTTCCAATATTCTTCAGAAGACATATGAGGCCTTCCACACCAAATGTCCCGCTACAGAAAAACATGTGTCCCGTAAATTTATGAATAGGTTGTTTGTAACTAAGAAAATTTTCGTTTTTGGTTTTTCAAATTTTTGAAAACTGGGCTTAGGAGGCGTGGTCAAATATTGGAAAAATGGTAAAATTTGTGGCGAGTTGTCTTGATTAAATATTTATCACATTAAAACGGAATGCACCACAATGTCAAAAACTAACGTTCTTATATAGTTTTGTATGGGCTATCGATTAAATTTTTTTTTTTTTTTAAATTTTCAGAACCCGTTCTGCAATTTTCCATTTTTTAAAAAAGTCAATTTTTCAAAAATCCGACCACTTTTTTTTCTTTTTTTATTTATTTTTTTAAAAGTTAAGATGTTTGTCCATCCACACATAAAAAATCAGAAACACGTTCATCTTTTTTTTCGAGAAAATCACATTTGAACTTTAAATTTCATAACAATTTTGTTATTTGCTTGTATTTCTTTGTTTTAAAGTTTCGAATGAGTAATATTAATTGCATAAATATTCGTCATACGCTCTGTTGACACAAGAAAATACAAGCAAATTACAAAATTGTTATGAAATTGAAAATTCAAATGCGATTTTCTCGAAAAAAACTAAAAATGTGTTTCTGATTTTTTTTGTGTGGATGGGCAAACATCTAAACTTGAAAAAAAAAATGGCCGAATTTTCGATAAATTGACTTTTTTAAAAATGGAAAATTTCAGAACAGGTTCTGAAAATTTTGCAAAAAAAAAAAATTTAATCGATAGCCCATACAAAACTGTATAAGACTGTAAATTTTTGAGATTGTGGTGCATTCCGTTTTAATGTGATAAATATTTAATCAAGGCAACTCGCCACAAATTTGACCATTTTTCCAATATTTGACCACGCCTCCTAAGCCCAGTTTTTGAAAAATTTAAAAATCAAAATCGCAATTTTCTTAGTTCACGGGACACATGTTTTGTTGAAGCGGAACATTTGATGTGGATTTTCCATTTTATTTGAATTTTTTCCAAATTTTTCTTAATTTTTTTGTTTTCCTTATTTCTTCGAATTTTGCTCAATCTGTTTTATTTCTTTTACCTCCTTTTTCCAGCAATCATAATCAAAATATAATTGGCAAATTGAAGTATACTTTAAGGAGCAAAAAGTGAAGTATACTTTAAGGGATAAAAAGTGTATATTTTTGTTTAAAAGAAAAATTGTAATATTTTTAATAATTTTTTTATAAAAGAATTTAAAGATTTTAGAAATTTTTAAAATATTTTTTTTTAATTTAAAGAATTTTTCTTTTTATCTGGATTTTCTAATTTTTTTCTTATTTTTTTTAATTTTCTATCATCAAACGCGAGAATTTTTTTGGATAAACTCAAAAATTATTATTTCTTAGGCCTACTCAAACCGAACTAAATAAAAAAAACAATTTTTCAAAATTTTTTCGTTTTCCTGAACTTTTCGATTTTTTCCATTCGATTTTTTTAAATCGAATGAACAAGAAATCGAATGCATTAATTTTTGTTCATTCAATCGAATGAATTCCAAGGACTGCATTCAATGTTGATTTATGAAATTGAATGCATTCACTGACTATGAAAATTGAATGGTTTTTTTTGAGAATTCTTTCGAAAAGGATTTCATTCTTCGAAGCTCTGCTCTTGATCGACATTTCGCTGAGTTACAAACGGAATGACAAACTTGTATAATCACTTTATCACTAATTGTAAGTGGAGGACACAAAAATTTTAAATTTTATCAAAAGGTGGCCAGAAGAAATTATGTGTATTAGAGCGTTAGCGTTCAAAAACGCATATCCCCAAATTTGTTGTACATATTTAGGGAATTCACATGGGTATCGTATTTGGTGTTGTATGTTGTATATCCTATCTAAAAACAGGGTCGGTTAAACTTTAAATTAATAATACGACACTTACACGATATGACAATACAACATTAATACCTCTGTTTTGTGTGCTATTTTCAAGTATGCTAACAAGAAGAGAATATACGAGAAAATTATCAAATGACCGATAAATAATTTTACCAACCCTGTTTTTAGATAGGACACACAACAAATACGATACCCACGTGAATTCCCTAATTGTGTCCAGGCGCAAAAAAATTTCATATTTTGAAGATCGGTAAAGTCTGCCTTATTTTTGATTTTTTCAAATTTGAATTGCTTTTACATTTATTTTTTGTAAAAAGTTAAGTCGTATCGCTTTTAGGTCAAAAGATACACATTTAAAAAAAAACAAATAAATTCGGCCTTGCCGAATGTAGTGATACCCTCTACAATTTCTAAAAGATTATTGCAAAAACTTTATTTAAAAGGAAATTACTTTTGAAAAAAGAAAAAAATTTTGAAAAAAAATTTCCGCGAAAAAAACAATTTGGTAAAAAAAATCCGCGATTTTTTTCTTTTTTTGTCCAAAAATATGTTTGTACTTGTTTAAATGTCATTTGGTGTGCAATTATGTTCACATAAGTTAACCAGCTGCCGAACTAAAGCATTTTGTATTTTTAGGTTATGTTGAATGTACTAAAATTTTTGAGGTGTCCTTACATTTTCACTCATAACTTTTGAACCGCTGAACCGATATCGCTCAAATGCAATACCAAACTTCTCGGGAGAACTTCCAATGTATATGTTTAATAACAGTCACCTCTGTTTTGTATTTTGGGCGTGAAAACATTTTCCACAGACAGACAGACGGGCGGACAGACGGACATCGCTAGAATGTCTTAAAATCGATCGGGCATCATGAATATGTATACTTTATGGGGTCCCAGACCGATATTTCGATGAGTTACAAACGGAATGACAAACTTATATATAACTTATATCGCTAAGTGGAGGGTATAAAAAAAGTTTCAAATATAAAATAATTCACAAAAAACTAAATTTAATGTTGTCATATTTTATTTATTTTTTATTTAAATTCCATTTTTCGAAATCTTTAACTCTAAGGGTCATAAAACACCACTCAGAACGAATTATTTTTCATAATGAGCCAATGAATTTTTTCATTAGATCAATGATTTTTTTCATAATTTCTTTGATTTTTTTTATTAAATTTATAAACAAATTTCATTGCTTTCAAAAAAATTATCATTCATTTTATGAATTTTCTTCTTATGAAACTGTTTCATTAAATGCATGAATATTTTCATTATTGATAAATCTTTAGTATTTTGTATATTTCTCTCCCAAAAAGTGCATACATCTGGTCACCTTTTCACAACCTACATATTCATGTGGGTTGTTTTTTTTAGAAAACTTTCGTTAATGTGTGTGTGTTTTTGTGTATGTGTAAGTAAGCTTTTTCATAAACCTTAGATGCTAGACAATATGTCTCCCAAACAAAATAAATAATTTCAATGTTTTTTTTTTCAAATTTGTTTTTCAGTGCCTTGCATTAAGCATTGTTATTGTTTGCATGCACTTTTTAATTTTTTGTTGTTGTTCACACTTACTCGACAGGGCTTTAATGGAATAAAATCGTTGTAAAATTTAAAATTTTTTCATTAGTAACACAACAATATTTGAAATTAATAGAAAAATTCTTTAATACTGTAATGCTTTCCTATATAAGGGCATACAATTGAATTTTTATATAATTGGAAAATAATTTGCTAAGAAGAATATCATAGCATACTCTTAGGAGTAGTAAAGTGAAGTGTAATATTAATGACAAAAAGTGAATTATACTTTAAGGAGTATTGAAATGTAGTATACTTACAGGAGAGTTGAATAATTGGAAATTTTTTAAAGTATACTTATAGGAATTTATGCAAAATCTAAAGAAAGTAAGTAAAAAATTATTTTCTTAAGAAGAGACAAACATAAAAAATCACTTTTTATTAAGAAGAGACAAACATCTTAAGGAAAAATATTGGCAACTGTATGATTTTTCAAATTTAGGACAATTTATAAGACTTTGAAATTTTTTTCATACAAGTTTTTTCTTAAAGTCTAGAGAAAAATTCTTAAAGTTCGTGAAGAGAAATTCGCTGAGTATTGGATATTTTTTGTGTAGAAAAATTTACAGATTCTATTGCAGTTCATAAAAAATTCTAACCACGGATATTTTTTCGTCACATTCAAACCATTGACAGCACAGGCTGGTCGTCACCTTAGACGTCACAACCACCACATTATTAGGACATGCTTAGACCAATACTCGTATTAATTGAATTAATTCTTGAAAATTAATGAAAATAATCACAAAATTTGCAGAATTTACCATATTTTATAAAAAATTTAAAGATTCTGAGTAATTTTTCTATAGACAAATTCTGAGATATTTTTCTTACAGAAAGATCTCAGATTCTAAAATTTTTTTTCCTATAGAAAAATTCTGAGATTTTTAAATAATTATCTCTACAAATAAAGTTATCAGATTTTGAGACATTTTATTTTTCCACAAAAATTTTAGAAATTCCCCTTCATTTTCTAGCTAAAAGCACACAATTTATTCCTTTAAAACTCTGTAACATACACACTAAAACTAGAAAAAAAACTGAAATTTTACAATTGTTTGTGTGGATTTGTTTTTTTTTACTAATTTTTGTTGGTTACTAATGCCATTGTCCTCAATTTTGGTAAAGGATTGAGGTTTTTTGTTGTTGATGCCAGCAAAATCTCAAATGTGGTTGACAACTATAATACACAAACACATGCAAAAAAAACAAACACATATGTTAGTGTAAGTGTAAATACATGTGTGTAAAGATTAGGGCATACCTAAAATTTTACCTAAACGCATACCACTCGACCCTCTCTTCCCCACCCATGCCTAGGGTCCAAATTCTAAGATTTTAAGAATGATGCAAAAATTTTCCATTATTAAAAAAATAAGCTAAATTTAAAAAAAATTAAAAAAATAAAAAATATATTAAAAAAATCGAAAATTTTAGACCCAAAACCTCCACGAATTAATCTTGTTCAAAAATTTTCATATTTAAATTTTCAGACTCAAATGAAGCAAAATTGTACACAAAAAAATAAATGTTGTATTGTTGATTTGTTTTCAATTAAAACCTTGTTGTATTTACAAACAAATTAATTGTATTGACAAATTGTTTTGTTGAAAAAAAACTCAATTTTTCATTTGCCTATACAATTAAATTATTTGTTAATACAAAAATTTAATTAAAAATGAGCAATTTATATTTTTCTGTTGGGTAAAATAAGGGACACCTTAATGCACACAATAGTAAATTCTGCTAGTGTTTAGTTGTAGGTTTAATGGTTATTGTTGCTGATGTTGTGAAAATGTTGCGGGTTTTCAGTTACACAAACATTCAAAAACAAACTGAAAACTAACATTTTGATTAAAATATAACTTTCAAAATAAATTTTCGGTGTAAATGTGAAAAAATTACACTGGGGAACAAAAATCCAGAGCGTAATTAAGATTTTTGTTAAATAAAAATTCACACTTAATTAAATTTGTAATTGATTCGATTTCAAAAAATTAATTAATATTGAAATTTCCAAAAAACCAACCTCAATTACACCGCTCAACAAATCGAAGGTTTTCGACTCCGGTTTGAAGTTTGATACAAAATTTTTAAAGATTTTGACTCGCTGATTCCAAATCTGTGCTCCAAATTTTTCCACCACGTCTAGAATTTTAATTATTCGCGGTTGAAAATGCGAAAAAACGCGATTTTTGCATTTTTGAAAGCCTGCACAGCAGCCACTGGGTGGAATAAAAATCTGGTATAAAACGTTAGACTAGAATTGAACTATGATCTCATATATATGATCAAAAAAATTTGAAGTTGTTGCACTATTATTGGCCAAACATGTATATTAAAAAAACACTGTGAAAAAAATTAGAAAAAGCGCCATTTTTAAAAGGCTCTAAAACAAAAACCAGATGATCAATCTTTACTGTGATAAGCTCAAAATTTAGGCAAAAGTTCATTCTTACTTATAGACTTTTAAAACCATTAAAGATATCTTCCGGTTTGTACGAAAAATAACACAGAAAACATAAGAGCCGAGTCACAATTGGCACCACATTCGGTAACCACAAAATGTTTTCATACATTTTGTATGAAAAGAAAAAAATCGCTTTGTGGTCGACCACACTGCCGTCAGAATAGATTCTATTCTATTTTTGTAGTGCTCTCTCACCACCCTCTCATTTTTCTCAAATTTGTATCAAGTAGCGTTGCCATATGTTCAACAAAATATGCTAATTTTTCCAATTGGAGTCAATATATTGTGTGTGCGTTGCACACAAGAAACATTGTATACCTGCTTTTATAGGATAACAAAAGAAAAAAAATAGAAGTGTGACTGATATGAGCGTTGTTTTCTTTATAAAATGTGTCCGGTCGTCTGTCGCTTAATTTTAATGTGTCGCTCTCTCTTTTGCAGTGGTTCGTCGTTGGTGGTGCCAATTGTGACTGGGCTCTAAATTTGTTAAATATTTATTTTTTTAGTTTTTCTTTGAAAAATATCAAAAAAAAAAAAACTAAGGTATCTATCTACCTTACTTTTTTTACAAAAATGATAATTTTAACAGTATCATTTTTAAAATGCAAGTGTAACCCAACCAAACGCAATAATTAGAAAAAAATTGTATTCTATGTTGGAGAACATACACAAATAATACTTTTGCGCTTTATACCAGATTTGTATTCCACTGAATTGCTGGTGTGCAGGCTTTCAAATAATGCAAAAATCGTAATTTTTCGCATTTTCATCCATGAATAACTAAAAATATGGACGTGATGGAAAAATTTGGAGAACAGATTTGGAATCAGGAGATCAAAGTCTACTAAAATTGATCACCAGAATTCAAACCGGAAAATGAGTGTTGAGCGGTGATATTAATCAATACTTTAATCAACACAAATTATCCCCAATTTTAATTAAATTTTTTATTGAATTAATTAAATTAATATTTTTTGTTTTGTTAAATAAGTTTTTGAGATTGTATACTAGTAGAAACTTAAAAAGTGCAGTCGTTGTGCTCTTTGACAGGCCAAAACTAGTCAACACAATATCTTGAAAACTTTCAAAGCTTTAAAAGTCTATTAAGCTTTCAAAATTGTTGAAGGCCGAAGCCGAAAAATTAGCGTTGATCAATACACATTCTCAAATAATCCAAAAATAAAGATTTTTCAAATAAAAAAGAGGTGATTTCTGATTATAATTTCTCTTTCTCACTTCACATCTTATTTATTAATTGAATTTTTAACATATAATTACAAATCATATACTAAATTAACCTCACATAGACGGGTGACTATGACCATTTCCTCGCTGTAGCGAAATAGACCAAGACCTCTGGTGGGAATCGAACACACGACCCCCAGACTCACTTCACATCTGTTAAACTCCAAAATATTTGTTTCTAAGTGTTATTTACCCCCAGTTTCTGTATGACGAACGTTCGGCGAACGTCATTAATTTACATGTATTTTAACGTTCGTCGCTCGTTTGTCATACAGAAACTGGGGGTAAATAACACTTACAATTAGAAGCAAATATTTTGGCGTCAAACAGATGTGAAGTGGGTCTGGGGGTCGTGTGTTCGATTCCCACAAGAGGCCTTGGTCTGTTTCGCTACAACGAGACAATGGTCATAGTCAGATTTCAGAAATTTTTTGATATTCGTATTCAGCATGCCAAAATGAACGTAAGGCACGATTATTTTCTTTATGTTTTAATTTTTCAAAAATTCAAAATTTTGTTGAAGTTTTTCAAAAAATTCAAAACTTTGATCGAAGGGCGCTACGGGTTGAAATGGTCAGATTTAGCTCAAATTAAGTTCAAATGAAAGACTGTCTTAAGCTTTATGAAATGATCAAGTGAAAGAAATGTTGAGATTTTCTTTAAAAAAATTCTATAAAAAACGCTATTTTTGCTAAATTTCAAATAGCGATATCTCGAAAACCGTTCGACCGATTTTATTTTTTTATACCCTCCACTCAAGTAATAGAGGGTTTATATATAAGTTTGTCATTCCGTTTGTAGCACCTCGAAATATTGGTCTGAGACCCCATATCATACATATATTCATGATCCTCGTTCGATTTTAAGTCGATCTAGCGATGTCCGTCCGTCGGTGTGTCTGTTGAAAACGCGCTAACTTTTGAAAGACTTTACTGAGAAGTTTGGCATATATGTTGGTCATTTACTTGGTCAGGTTGGTATTGCAATTCAGCGAAATCGGTCCAGTGGCTAAAAAGTTATAAGCCAAAGAGTGAATTATTTTGGTTTTTTGCGAAGATAAAAACACTCCAACTTTCGAAAGGCAATTCTGAGGCTAATGAAACTAAGCGTTTATATTTGTTGTTCGCCTGGTCTGCATCGTATTAAATTTCAGCAAAATCGGTCTAGGGGTTCAGAAGTTATTAGAAAAACCGTGAATTTCAGATTGGTTTCACCTTGAACTCACGTGTTGGAAAACCTTTAAACAAGTTTGAAAACATTATTAAGCCACAAAAATATTTTACAACGTATTTTTGTCACTCAAAAATATTTTTACACTAAAAATTAAAAATATACACTCAAAAAAAATTTGTTTTTTTTTTTACAAAAACGACTAAAAAAAGTTTTTTACTCAAAATAAAATATTTCTAATCAACATTGTTATTTTTTTCACGTTAGAAAATTTGTCTATAACTTAAAAATGTCGTTGTGGAGGGTATTCATAGATTCGGCCTAGTCGAATTTAACTTTTCTTGTTCGTAAGACATTTTTTTTAATTTTTTCTTTAAAAATTTTCAAAAATTAAAAAATCTAGAAGAAAAAAAAATCGCCCTGACATTCAACATCGGAAAAAATATTTTTTGTCATAAAATGTCGCTCTACAATAATATAATGCAATTTTAAATTGAACATAAAACTAATTTCTAACTTGTCTTTCATACAAATTCTTTTATTGTCATTTAAACTTAAGTTGTCGTTTAACTAACATTTTATCCAATTTATATTACAATAATTCTATTTGACTTGTACTTAAGATTTCCTGTTTTTTATTGTTAATAGTTTTTTACTGCTGTTAGTCGTAAAAACCCATAAAAACTTTGTAATTCTTCAAGATTTGTAGTTAGTTTTTTTTTGTCTGTAAATTTTTCCTGGGAATTCTTCAGTATTATTTTTACCCCAGGTTGTTTTCCTGTTATTACGCATAATGTCCTGTTATCTTCAATTTTCATTTAATTTTTTTTTTTAACCTTTCGCGTGCTTTTTTTAATGGCCATCAACCAATGAAAATCTCTTTTAGCCATCAACAACTTTGTTTATTTTGTGCATTTCCACAATAGTGTTGACTTTACTCCCAAAGGGGGGAAAATCCGTTGAAAGTAACTTTATACTACAGGAATATTAAGTTTCTTTTATACAGAAAATCCTTTTAGTTTTTTTCTTTCTCCCTTTTATTTGTCAAGTAATGTTTTTTTGTTAATGCACTGAGATTTGTTTTCTTTGAGTTGCTTTTACGGGAAAAAGAACAGGTAATCCTGAGTGTCATAAGATTAATATAGTAAAGGATACTGCAAGAAGCTTTTTTTACGTTTTATTTTAAAATGGGTAAATTAGTTTTTAAATTAAAACAAAAATAACGAAGCAAAAAAATTTAACAAATTTTAAAATGGGGGCTAGGGCCGAGCAATATGCATCTGTCTGTTGGAATGGCAATCACCGCCAAAATATGGCACATATATAAGTGTTTCCAAAACACAATTATTTGTTGATGCTTCAAGAAGTTTGGGTTATCATTTGGGAAATATCGGTTAAATGGTTTAAGAGTTATGAACAAAAATGTAAGGACACTACGAAACTTTTGATGCATTCTACATAACCTAAAAATACAAAATGCTTGATTTTAGATGTTGGTAGACATATTCGACAGAAATTTTAAAACAAGAAAGTTTTTTTTTTTAAGTTTATGTAGTCAAATTTTTTTTTTACAAAAAAATTTGTCGAAATTTTTGTTTACAAAAAAAATTTGTCAAAATTTTTTTATAAAAAAAAATTAATCAAAAATTAATCAAATTTTTTTTTACAAAAAAAAATTTAGTCAAATTTTTTTTAACAAGAAAAATGTTTACTCAAAAATTTTTTTACAAAGAAAATGTTTAGTCAAAATTTTTTTTTACAAAAAAAATGTTTAGTCAAAAAATTTTTTTACAAAAACAATGTTTAGTCAAAAATTTAAAAAAAAAAAAAAAATAGTCAAAATTTTTTTTTTACAAAAAAAATTAAGTCTTTTCTTTTACAAAAAAAATTTAGTCAAAAAAATTTTTTACAAAAAAAAATTTTAGCCAAAATTTTTATTTTTACAAAAAAAAATTGTCGAATTTTTTTTTTTTTTAAAAAAAATTTAGCCAAAATTTTTATTTTTACAAAAAAAAATTGTCGAAATTTTTTTTTACAAAAAAAAATTGTCAAAATTTTTTTTACAAAAAAAAAATTAATCAAAAATTAATCAAAATTTTTTTTTACCAAAAAAATTTTAGTCAAATTTTTTTTTACAAAAAAAGTGTTTACTCAAGAATTTTTTTACAAAGAAAATGTTTAGTCAAAATTTTTTTTTACAAAAAAAATGTTTAGTCAAAAAATTTTTTTACAAAAACAATGTTTAGTCAAACATTTTTTTTACAAAAAAAAAATTAGTCAAAATTTTTTTTTACAAAAAAAAATTAAGTCAAAATTTTCTTTTATAAAAAAAAATTTAGTCAAAAAAATTTTTTACAAAAAAAAAATTAGCCAAAATTTTTATTTTTACAAAAAAATTGTTGAATTTTTTTTTACAAAAAAAATTTGTCAAAATTTTTTTTACAAAAAAAAATTAATCAAAAATTAATCAAAATTTTTTTTACAAAAAAAATGTTTAGTCAAAAAATTTTTTTACCAAAACAATGTTTAGTCAAAAAATTTTTTTACAAAAAATATTAGTCAAAATTTTTTTTTACAAAAAAAAATTAAATCAAAATTTTCTTTTACAAAAAAAAATTTAGTCAAAAAATTTTTTTAAAAAAAAAAATTTAGCCAAAATTTTTATTTTTACAAAAAAAAAACAAATTGTCGAAATTTTTTTTTACAAAAAAAATTTGTCAAAATTTTTTTTACAAAAAAAATTAATCAAAAAATTTTTTTACAAAAAAAAATTTTAGCCAAAATTTTTTTTTCAACAAAAACTTTATAATAGTATTTCTCATTAAAGTTGTGAAATATATGAAATGTTATATCTGGTTTGATGTTTAATTGGTTAACAATGATTCCCTAAAATCTGCTGATGATCCCTTAGTGGGATTTTTAACAATAAATAATTTTATTTTTTAAACAATAAATAATCTATTATGAAAATAGAATTTTGGGACCTCGAACTAGAATAAGTAATACTCTAATCCAATGGTTCCCAACCTTTTTTACGCCACGCCCCACTTTTAAGTTAAAAAAATTGCGTTGTCCCCTCTACACTCAAAAAATAATTGCTAATTTTTCTACTTTTTGTTTCAAATGAAAAATTACTACTGGTTTAGCAGAGTTTTTGTAAAATAAGCATTTAAACTAAGTTTTTAGTAAACATTTTAAGCGATTAACAAAATTTTTGTAGTTAATTTTGTAAAAAAAAATGTTTTTGTAGTTAATTTGACTAAAAGAAGTCTTGAAAATTTGCTCGTTGCCCCCCTGGAAGCTTCAAATTGCCCCCAGTGGGGCGAGAATCAAAGGTTGGGAACCATTACTCTAATCAAAAAAAAATAATTTTTTTTAATTTTTTTTTACCCAATTATATTTAAACAACATTTCTTTACAATATTATTAATCCTTGTGTAAAAATTTATTATTCCCGTGTAAAAATTTATAAGATCTTTTCAGATCTGCTTTTATCTGAAAATAAATGATTGGATCTGATTGTATATATTTATATCTGAACAGATATAAATAAATGCCAATTTTGTGCCAATGTTGACTAAATCCGAGATATAATTAGATCTCGATTTCGGCCATCTCAGATATAATTATATGCAGTCAGATACACTCATATATAAGTACACTCAAAAAAAAAAAAACTTGTAAAATTACAAGAAAAACTTGTAACTTTTTTTTTAAAAGATTTTTACCAATAATTTTGTAATTTTACAAGGATTTTACCAATAAAATTGTAAATTTACAAATTTTTTGACACGATAAAATTTACAAGGAAGTTTCGTAACTTTACTAGATTTTTTGCTACCTACTATTTTACTAGAATTACTAGTAATTTTACGAGCTTTTTACCAATAATTTTGTAATTTTACAAGCTTTTTACCAATAAAATTGTAAATTTACAAATTTTTTCGTAACTTTACTAGTTTTTTTGCTACCTTCTATTTTACGAGAATTCCTAGTAATTTTACAAGCTTTTTACCAATAATTTTGTAATTTTACAAGCTTTTTGCCAATAAAATTGTAAATTTACAAACTTTTTGGCACAATAAAAATTACAAAAAAAAATTGTAAAATTACCAAAAAAAATGTAAATTCCAATCCAAATTTGTTTGTTAAAAAACAAGGAAAACTGTCAAATAAGTATTAGTAAAATGGAATTACGAGACTTTTTCTAGTAATTTGACAAAGTTTTTTTTTTTGTGTGTGCCAATAATTTTGTAATTTTACAAGTTTTTTACCAATAAAATTGTAAATTTACAAATTTTTTGACACGATAAATTTACAAAGAGGTTTCGTAATTTTACTAGATTTTTTGCTACTTCCTATTTTACGAGATTTCCTAGTAATGTTACAAGCTTTTTACCAATAATTCTGTTATTTTACAAGCTTTTTACCAATAAAATTGTAAATTTACAAGGAATTTTCATGAATTTACTAGAATTTTTTGTAAAATTATCTTGAAAATTTGTAAAATTACAAAAAAAATTGTAAAATTACAAAAAAATAAAAATTTCGATCCAAATTTGTTTGTTAAAAACAAGGAAAACTGTCAAATATTGGTAAAATGGGATTACGAGACTTTTCCTAGTAATTTGACAAAGTTTTTTTTTTTTTGTGTGTGCAATAATTTTGTAATTTTACAAGGTTTTTACCAATAAAATTGTAAATTTACAAATTTTTTGACACGATAAAACTTACAAAGAGGTTTCGTCATTGTACTAGATTTTTTGATACCTCCTATTTTACGAGATTTCCTAGTAATTTTACAAGCTTTTTACCAATAATTTTGTAATTTTACAAGCTTTTTACCAATAAAATTGTAAATTTACAAATTTTTTCGTAACTTTACTAGATTTTTTGCTACCTTCTATTTTACGAGAATTCCTAGAAATTTTACAAGCTTTTTACCAATAATTTTGTAATTTTACAAGCTTTTTACCAATAAAATTGTAAATTTACAGTTTTTTGGCGCAATTAAAATTACAAGGAATTCTCGTTAATTTACTAGATTTTTTGTTAAATTATCTTAAAAATTTGTAAAATTACAAAAAAAATTGTAAAATTACAAGAAAAATTTTAAATTTCGATTTGTTAAAAAAAAAAGGAAAACTGTCAAATATTGGTAAAATGGCATTACGAGAATTTTCCTAGTAATTTGACAAGTTTTTTTTTTTGTGTAGGAAATAGTTATTGGACAAAATTTTGCGATTTTTTTCAAAGTTTCTTTAAGGAATAAACCGCCATTTTGGAATTTTTGGCGATATCTCGAAAACCGCTTGGCCGATTTCAGAAATTTTTAAATATTTATATTCAACATGCCAAAATTAAAAAAAAATATGTTTTTTGATTTATTTTTCAAAAATTCTAAATTTTGGTGAAAATTTTTCAAAAATCCAAAACTGTCATCAATGGGTGCCACGGGTTAAAATGATCGGATTTGACTCAAATTAAGTTTAACTGAAAGTTTTTCTCAAGCTGTATGAAATGGTTATTCAGGCGCGGATCACGCTCTTGAGTTTAGGGGGGGATTTTTTTTAACTCAAAAAATGTTTCTTATAGGAAAATTCAGGACGAATTTGCATCATTACACTGAAAAAAAATATGGTCGAAAAAAATTGTGTCACATAATTTTTAGGCCCAGTAGAATAAAAATTTTCTCGATCATTCAAAATCGAAAGAAACACTTTTTTGCCATATAAAAAAAACGCTCTACTCTGTATATCATATTGTCTTAAATCCCTTTAGCACATTTTACTAATGTTTTTGGTACTTAAACGAAATCTAGATAAGAATTTATTCAAAACAATTTGTTTATTTTTTTTTTTCCAAAAGTGTTGAAAAGAAGTTTATTTTCTCTCAATTTTTCTTCCTTCAAATGTAATCTAAATAAAAACTCCCCTAGCACCTTTTTGTAATAAGAAATCAAATCTAGTTTTTTTTTCATATACTTAGTACTTGCAGTCGTATCTAAAATTTTAAAAATCCATTTACGTATAAAAACGCATTTGAGTGTCATTTTCAATATGAAATCTCTAATGGAACATGTATGGGATAGAATAGTTGTTGCATAGCAGGACGAAAAGGCACACAAACTCACAACAGATTTACAAAACACACACTCAGAAGGGTTTTAGATTCTAAGGCAGAGTTGTTAAAGAAACTAATAACTAAAAACTAAAAACTAAAAACTAAAAACTAATAACTAAAAACTAAAAACTAAAAACTAAAAACTAAAAACTAAAAACTAAAAACTAAAAACTAAAAACTAAAAACTAAAAACTAAAAACTAAAAACTAAAAACTAAAAACTAAAAACTAAAAACTAAAAACTAAAAACTAAAAACTAAAAACTAAAAACTAAAAACTAAAAACTAAAAACTAAAAACTAAAAACTAAAAACTAAAAACTAAAAACTAAAAACTAAAAACTAAAAACTAAAAACTAAAAACTAAAAACTAAAAACTAAAAACTAAAAACTAAAAACTAAAAACTAAAAACTAAAAACTAAAAACTAAAAACTAAAAACTAAAAACTAAAAACTAAAAACTAAAAACTAAAAACTAAAAACTAAAAACTAAAAACTAAAAACTAAAAACTAAAAACTAAAAACTAAAAACTAAAAACTAAAAACTAAAAACTAAAAACTAAAAACTAAAAACTAAAAACTAAAAACTAAAAACTAAAAACTAAAAACTAAAAACTAAAAACTAAAAACTAAAAACTGAAAGCTGAAAACTAAAATCATAAAACGAAAAGCTAAAAACTAAAAACGAAAAACTAATGGGAGGCTGCCTCCATTTCAGAAAAGTTTCTGCTGGGACAAAAGTGTCTCACAAAAAAATTCTTTACCCAAGTAAAAATGTGAAAGATGGGTTGATCTAATTACATAAACCCATTTTTGTTTTTAAAATCCGTCGAAATGTTTTCGAGATATCTCTGTTTGAAATTTAGTAAAAATTCGCGTCGCCTTTTTTGTAAAATTTCCACCAATCCAAATCCAAATTTTGGATTTTGGAAAAATAAAAAAAAATTATCTTACGATTATTTATTAATTTTGTCATGCTGAACACGATTATCAAAAAAATTTCTAAAATTAATACAGCGGTTTTCGAGATATCACCATTTGAAATTTGTCAAAAAATTTCCCATATTGGCGGTTCAAGAAATTTTTTAAAATTTTTTAGATTTTTTAAAATGAAAAATAAAGAAATTGTCGCGCGATACATTATTTTTTATTAATTTTGGCATGCTGAATACGAATATCAAAAAAATTCTGAAATCGGTCGAGCGGCTTTCGAGAAATTTTAAATTTGTTAACAAATTTCCAAAATTTGCGGTTTTTTCTAACGTTCAGAAATTTAAAAAAAAAAATCTCGAAAAAATATTCCATTGACTATTTTATAGAGCTTGAGACAAACTTTCATTTAAACTTAATTTGAGCCAAATCAGACCATTTTAAACCATGGCGCCCTTTGATCAAAGTTTAGTTTCTGGTATAAATTTTCTAAAAAAAAACAAAATTTTGATCAAAGATCGAAATTTCCCCAAAAAAATATATCTCGCGATACATTACTTTTATTCATTTTGTCGTCCTGAATACAAGAATCCAACAAAATTTTATGTGCTGAATACGATTATCAAAAAAATTTTAAAATCGGTCGAAGTGCTTTCGAGATATCGCTGTTTGAAACTTTGCAAAAATTCGCGGCGCCCTTTTTTTTTTGTAAAATTTCCACCAATTCAAATCCAAGTTTTAGATTTTTGAAAAATTAAAAATTATCTTACGATTATTTATTAATTTTGTCATGCTGAACACGATTATCAAAAAATTTCTGAAATTGGTACAGCGGTTTTCGAGATATCACCATTTGAATTTTGTCAATCAAAATTGGCGGTTCAAGAAATTTTTAAAAAATTTTAGATTTTTGAAAATGAAAATGAAAAATAAAAAAATATCGCTTGATACATTATTTTTTATTAATTTTGGCATGCTGAATACAAATATCAAAAATTTCTAAAATCGGTAGGGGGGTTTTCGAGATATTGCTATTTGAAATTTGTAAACAAATTTCCAAAATTGGCGGTGTTTTCCAATGTTTTTTTTTTAAAAATCTTGAAAAAATATTCTATTGACTATTTTATAGAGCATGCGACAAACTTTCATTTAAACTTAATTCGAGCCAGATCAGAGCATTTTAAACCTTGGCGCCCTTTAATCAAAGTTTGGTTTGTGGTAAAAATTTTCTAAAAGACCAAAATTTTGATCGAAGATCGAAATTTTCCCAAAATTTTCGAAAAAAAGAAAAAAAGAAATATCTCTCAATACATTACATTTAATAATTTTGGCGTGCTGAATACGGATATCAACAAATTTCTGAAGCCGGTAGAGCAGTTTTCGAGATGTTGTCATTTGAAATTTGTCAACAAATTTCCAAAATTGACGGTTTATGAAATTTTTAAAATAAATCTCGAACAAATTTTCCATTGACTATTTTATAGAGCGTAAGACAAACTTTCATTTAAACTTTAGTTGAGCCAGATCCGAACATTTTAACCCATTTAGCTCTTCAATCAAATTTTAGTTCCTGGTTAAATTTTTTTTAAAAAAACAAAATTTTGATCGAAAGGTGCTAAAATTATCGGATTGGGCTCAAATTAGTTTTTAATGAAAGTTTGTCTCAAGCTGTACGAAATGTTTAAGGGAAAGAAATTTAGGCATTTTTTTTAATTTCTTGAACGTGGGAAAACCCGTTATTTTTTGCAAATTTCAAATAGCGATATCTTGAAAACCGTTTGACCGATTTTAAATTTTTATTTTCATATGCTTGTTTCGAGCATATATTTTTTACACATTTTTTAAAAAAAAAATTCAAAAATCCAAAACTTTGATCACCAGGCACCATGGGTTAGTTTAATCCGACTGGCCTCAAATTATTTGTAAGTTTCAAATTGTGATATCTCGAAAACCGTAGGACCGATTTTGAAAGTTTTTGATATTCGTGTTCAGCGCATCAAAATTTTTTTACATGTTTTGTTTTTTAAATTTCGAAAATACAAATCTTTGATCACCGGGTTAATTTAATCCGATTGACCTCAAATTTGTACCACAAAAGTTTTAGGCCTAGGAAAATAAAAATATTCCCGGACACTTGGGAAAATCAGAAGTTGAAGAAAAATTTAATGTTTTCAACACACAGAAAATTATTGGCTAACAATTTTCAATTAAATCTATTGATCAACAAAATTTAAATGAGTCAATCAATGTTTTGATTAAAATTGTCGAATTACAAATTTTCAACATACCAGATTTTTTTACGCTTTTTTATTGTTGGCAACATATTGGAAAGCAAAAAAGAAAAATTTTTTGATAATTTTGTCATAAGCTTACAATTCATTTGTTAAATCAATCATTATTTTGATTGACTATAAATAAAAAATTGATCAAATTTTTGATCAAAATCAAAAAGTGTTTGATTTAAAAAACTTTCAATCAATCACCTACAATTTGATGATTGGTATAATAATTTTTTTAATTAGATGAATTTTAATCAAAAAATTTATTGAATCCGCATTTTTGTTGATTGAAATTCGTTTCAAATTTTTTGTGTGAAGGCAAAGTTTGTAACAGAAAATAAATTCCAAAAAATTCAGAAAATTGTCGGCTAAAAATTTTACGTTTAAAAAAGATTTTGATACATTCTGAGATAATTTTGATAGAAAAATTTTTAGATTCTTGGAAATTTTTCGTATTAAAAAATTTTCGATTCTGAAAATTTTTTTTATTAGTACCGTCGCAGATTTTACAAAAAAAAATTATTCTGATTTTAAAAAAAAAACCTCAAATTAATGAATAAATTCTTTAAAAGACCCCCCCATTTTTCTAAAAACGTAGTTTGTATAACGACTGACATTAAGTAAGATAAACATCATTGTAGAATAGAATAAAAGTTGAAAAAATATATATATTTAAACACTTTTGCTTGCAACTATTTGCAATGACTTACTGTAAATAGTACATGAAAGTGGTAGTCAGTAAATATGCAACAAGGGAAACAAAAATGTTGCCATACTCCAAGCCCTAGTTTATTTTGACTTTTACCGCCATATTTGTTTAGCATTAAATGTTGCACCATATAACAGAACAAAAAAAAGTAAAAAGCAAATGTAGCATATTTTAAGGCAAATAAACAGGATTTACAAAAAAAATAAAAACTAGCAAATGTAGCAGATTTAAAAATAAATAAAACATTTATTTGAGAGTGTAAGGTGAAAAAGGGCTTAAAACCCAATTTACATCAGAAATGGGTAAATTCAACACGATGTCCCGAAGTCCCAGAAAACCCTTATAGAAATTGAGAAAACACCAATAGAAATTAAAACAAGTAGAAAAGTTAAATTCGACTTGGCCGAATCTATGAATACCCTCCACAATGCCCATTTTAAGTGATAGTAAATTTTCTAACGTGAAAAATAACAGTTATGATTAGAAATATTTTATTTTGTGTAAAAAAATTTTTTTTAGTAATTTTAAAAAAAAAAAAACTAATGTTTTTTTTGATTGTAAATTTTTTTTCGAATTTTACATTCAAAAAAAAATTTTCTAATTTTTTTTTGGAGTGTAAAATTTTTTTTTAGTAATTTTTGAAAAAAAAACAAATTTTTTTTTGAGTGTAAATATTTTTTTTTAATTTTACATTAAAAAAAAATTTACTAATTTTTTTTTGAGTGTAACATTTTTTTCGAGTGTATTTTTTTTTGTTTTGGTATAAAAATATTTTTGAGTGACAAAAATACGTTTTAAAATATTTTTGTGACTTACCAATGGTTGTAAAACAGGTTTAACGGGTTTTCACCACGTGAATTTAAGGTGAAGCTAATCTGATATTCACGGTTTTGCTAATAACTTTTGAACCACTGGACCGATTTTGGTGAAATTCAATACGAACCAGGCTGGAGGAACGAAAAACATATATGCCAAGCTTCAGCATCCTCAGAATTGATTTTCGAAAGTTATAGTGCTTTTTATCTCATAAATTCACGAAAAACCCTTGCCGAAATTCAGTCTTTTGCTTATAACTTTTGAACCACTGGACCGATTTCGCTGGATTGCAATACCAACCTGACCAGGTAAATGCCCAACATATATGCCAAACTTCAGGAGCCTCCGTAAAGAGCCTTCAAAAGTTAGCGTGTTTTCAACAGACAGACATACAGACGGACAGACGGACGGACGGACGGACATCGCTAGATCGTCTTAAAATCGATCAAGGATCATGAATATATATACTTTATGGGGTCCTAGACCAATATTTCGAGGTGTTACAAACGGAATGACAAACTTATATATACCCTCTATCACTAGAGTGGAGGGTATAAAAAACCCAAGTACTGAAATTTTAATTTTAATTCAAGCAACTAAATCATAGCATTCGGTAGATGGGGCTGGTACAAATAAGATGGCGCTAGCATAACAAAAAACAGAGAACCACGAATTGATATTTGGGATAAACAGATCAATTTTAAGCTTACTTAAACTAAACATGGCAACTCTGCCAATTATGCCTTTCATGGCGCCTTGTATTTTTTTACTATCACGAAAAAGTCAAAAAAATAAATTAAAATCAGCCAGTTCCTAAACCCTCTACTATTAATTTGTAAATTTTCTTTACTTTAAATAAATAAAAATAATAAAATAAATAAATTAAAATCAAAAAAACCAGACTTATGGTTCAAGATCACTTTTCAGCGAAATTTGACTAAATATGGCCACTCTTACTACTTTTTATGAAAGAAAGAAATAATAAAAACCAATCTGGCATCGCTATATCGCTATTTGAAATTTGCCAAAAATGACGGTTTTTCTTACGTTCAAGAAATTTAAAAAAAAAAATCTTCATTTTACCCTTTCATACAGCTTGAGACGATCTTTCATTTAAACCTAATTTGGGCCAAATCCGATTATTATAAACTGTGTCGCCCTTCGACCAAAGTTTTGTTTTTTTTACAAAATTTTCATCAAAAACTTTAAACTTTGATCGAAGGGCGCCATGTGTTATAAAAAAATGGTAAAATGGTCTTATTTGGCTCAAATTAGGATTAAGCAAAATTTTGTCTCCAACTCTACAAAATAATCAACGGAAAAAAATTTTGAGATTTTTTTTTAAAAAAATGTTGAACGTTGGAAAAAGCCGCCATTTTTGGAATTTTTTTTGAAAAATTTTAAGTGGCGATAACTAAAAAATCGCTTGACCGATTTCAGATATTTTTTTGATATTCGTATTCAGCATGCCAAAATATTTTTTTTTATTTTCCAAAAATCAAAAATATTGGAGAAAATTTTTCAAAAATCCAAAACTTTGATCGAAGGGCTCCACGATTTAAAATGATCTGAAACAAATTAAGTTTAAATGAAAAATTGTGTCAAGCTCTATGAAAGGGTCAAGGATACACACAAAAATTTTTTTTTTCCATGAACGATTTTCATAGTATTTATGAACAAATTCATACAGTTTATTAACATTTTCATAATATTTATAAACTTTTTCATAAACTTTTTTTTTGTGTGTAATAAATTTTGAGATTTTTTTTTTAACATTTTAAAGCGTAGGAAAAAACCGCCATTGTTTGTAAATTTCAAATAGCGATATCTCGAAAACCGTTCGACTGATTTTAAAAATTCTTTGATGTTCGTGTTCAGCGCATCAAAAATAATATTTTTTTTTTAATTTTCAAAAATCAAAAATTTTGATCGCCGGGCGCCTTGGGTCAATTTTATACGATTGACCTCAAATTTGTACCACATAAGTTTTAGGCCTAGGAGAATAGAAATTTGCCCTAACGTTCAAAATCGGAAGAAAAACTTTTTTCCATACAAATAAAATGCCAAAAAAAATTACAGTTTTTTTCTACGTTCAAAAAAAATTTTAAAAAAATCTCGTTTTTTTCCTTGACCCTAAATAAATTTAAGCCAAACCCGATCGTTTAACCCCGTGGCGGCCTTCAATCAAAATTTTGTTTTTTTTAGAAAATGTTCACCCAAGAACTCTAAACTTCAATCGAAGGGCGCAATGAGTAAAATGTTTTGATTTGGCTCAAATTAAGTTTAAATGAAAGTTTGTCTCAGGTTTTATGAAATAGTCAGTGGAAAAAAATTTTAAGGGCGCCACGGATTAAAATGATCGCATTTGGGTAAAGTTAAGTTTAAATAAAAGACTGTTTCAAGCTCTTTGAAAGGGTCAAGGAAAAGAAATTTTTAGATTTTCTTAAACAAATTTCTTGAATTTAGGAAAAAGCCGCCATTTTTGAAAATTTCAAATAACAATATCTCAAAAACCATTCGACTGATTTTATTTTTTTTTTTTGATATTCGTGTTCAGCTGATAAAAATTACATCACAAGACATATTTTTAAATATTTTTTTTTGAAAAAATTTCAAAAATCCCAAACTTTGATCGCCGGGCGCCACGGTTAATTTAATTCAATTGGCCTTAAATTTGTACCACATTAGTTTTAAGGCCTAGGAGAATAAAAATCTGCGCGGACGTTCAAAATCGGAATAAGAACCTTTTTGGCATACAAAAAAATATCAATCTAGTGGCGCTGCCATTATATTATGTTATAATAAAACTGTTTATGTATATTGAGTACCGCTAGATGGCGTTGAAGTTCGAAAAATAGAAAAATTGTGTTGAACTGAAAAATTTAAAACAAATCATTAGTGTTTCTGTCTTTATACCCTCCACTCTAGTGATAGAGGGTATATATAAGTTTGTCATTCCATTTGGAACACCTCGAAATATAGGTCAAGGACTCCATAAAGTATATATATTCATGATCCTCGATCGATTTTAAGGCGATCTAGCGATGTCCGTCCGTTCGTCTGTCTGTCTGTTGAAAACACGCTAACTTTTGAAAGACTTTGCGGAGGCTCCTGAAGTTTGGCATGTATGTTGGGCATTTACCTGGTCAGGTTGGTATTGCAATCCAGCGAAATCGGTCCATTGGTTCAAAAGTTATGAGCAAATGACTGAATTTCGGCAAGGGTTTTTCGTGAATTTACGAGATAAAATACAAGATAACTTTCAAAAGGCAATTCTGAGGATGCTGAAGCCCGACGTATATATTTGTCGTTCCCCTGGCCTGGTTCGTTTTGAATTTCAGCCAAATCGGTGCAGTGGTTCAAAAGTTTTTAGCTAATCCGTGAATTTCAGATTAGCTCACGTTAAATTCACGTGTTGAAAACCCGTTAAACATGTTTTAAAAACATTGGTAAGTCACAAAAATATTTTACAACGTATTTTTGTCATTCAAAAATATTTTTGGACTTAAAAAAAAAAATACACTCGAAAAAAATTTTACACTCAAAAAAAAATTTAGTCAATTATTTTTTTTTTTTCAAAAATTAGTTAAAGAAAAGTGTTTTTTCACAAAATAAAATATTTCTATTCAAAAATTTTATTTTTTTCACGTTAGAAAATTTACTATCACTTTTTTGCGGCCCTATGCTCCTTGTAGGAGTAAAAGGAACCTATATATATATAAAAAGGACATTGTGGAGGTTATTCATAGATTCTGCCAAGTCGAATTTAACTTTTCTACTTGTTTTTGTCTCAATTTCTATTATGTACTAACTTTAACATTTTATTTTTCTTTATTTTTTAGTCTCCTATCTTCTGCAATTATCTCGTGCCACTGGTGAGTACACAATTTTTTTATATAAACTAAAGGTCGCTGTGGTTGGTGTCATAAATATCCCACGTCTTTTTATCCCATGTCTGTTTACCCACGTCGCCTGAGTTTTTCTCTATTACAGATTTTTTTTTTTTTGAAAACCTAGATAAACAAATATAATAATAAATGGGTTAACAACACTAACACTACTTTGTTGTTGTTATTCGTGCTGTTGTTGCTGAATTGTAGTACCACCAGCAACTGCAACATACGTTTTTCATATTGCCAAAAGCATTTTTTTGAACATATCTGCATTATATTTTAAAATAAACACTTGGGAATACACAAATGTTTTGGAAACATCTAAAAAAAATAATAAAAAGAAATAACGATATTGCTGATATAATTATGGTACAACATATTTATGTCGTACCATAGCAATAATGAACAATATTTATATCATACCATATGTATTGCCTGCCAAAAATATTTATGCTGTAACATATTTATTTAAAAAATATTTTTATATCAAAAAAAAAAATATATAAAAAATAATATTCTTGTTACAATTGTGTTATGACATAATTATGGTATAACATATTAATGGCATACCATAGCAATAATGAGCAATAATCATTCCATAGTTATGGTAAACATTTTGTTTAATCATATTAATGTCATGACTTATCTATAACACAGCATTTGAGCAGATTTTTTTAACTTTTGATTTCCCCCAGAGGTAGGGCAAATTTTAATTCTCCTTGGCTTTAAACTTATGTGGTACAAAATTGAGGGCAATCGGATAAGGAATAAGTTAAAGTGTTAAATCGGCTGTGCCGAATCTTGAATACCCTCCTGCATGTTTAAAACAATATTATAGGGGCGCTTTTTTGGGGGGGGCTTTGACGGGGGGCTGTGGGGGACATCTACCCCTATCGAAAATGTTTACTAATTCATTTGTTATGCTTTTTTCACTAAATTTATACAATTTTATCATTATTCAAATTATATTTTTTAAATCTACGTCCTAAAAAGGGGGCGGGCCAAAAACATAATTTTTTAATCCTAGTGCAGGACTCTGAACTTCGTTTTGCATAAAAATGTTTCATTTGTTTAACAAAAATACAAAAAAAACATCAAAAAATGTGTTTTCCACAGGTTGGTTTAGTTCTTCAAGGGAAACATTTTCACCCTAGACCGATTTTGCTCAATTACGAACTTAACCTGACTATTACCGTAAGACATATTCGTGTTAAATTTCAGGAGTCTAGCTCTTTCATTTTGGACTGCATCGTACCATTTACAAACAGACGGAAGGACAGAAAAATAGAAAAAGTACCAAAGCAAACTTTTGTATGAATTGGTTTGACTACAAGATCCTAAAAATATAATATCGGAAAAAATTTGAAATCTGTCAAACGATTTTCGAGATATCGCTATTTTAAATTTGCAAAAAAATGGCTAGAGAAGCGATCGCACAGTGGACCAAATGCTTAATATAGCGTGCAAGAGAGTATAATTCGACTTTGAGAGCACCTAGAAACATGAAATTTGTAATGCAACAGGACAATGAGATGAGCTTCTATATAGTCCAAATGTGGGCGGTATTTGAAAAGGCGTGGCACTTATTGAAACATTGTCATAATAAAATATAGGTAAAGTAGAGTCAATAATAAGAAGAGAAAGTATTTTTTTTAACGTAAAAAAGATTTTTAAACAGTTTAGAAAAGAAATATTTTATTTTGAGTAAAAAAAAAAATTTTTTTTTACTCATTTGTGTAAAAAAAAAAAAATTTGAGTTAATTTTTTTTTTTTTTGAGTTTAAATTTTTTTTTGCTTGTAAAATTTTTACATTGGGTTAAAAATGTTTGAGAATGTCAAAAATACTCAGTAAAATATTTTTGTGACTCATCAATGTCATTTAAACGTAAATTCAAGGAACACCAATCTGAAATTCACGGTTTTGCTTACAACTTTTGAACCACTGGACCGCTGTGGCTGATATTCAATACCAACCTGACTAGGAAAATTGAAAATATATATGCCAAGCGTCAGCAGCAACAGAGTTGCCGTTTAAAAGTTATCGTGTTTTAAACAGACAGACGGACGGACATAGCTAGATCGACTGAAAAAC
Source organism: Pegoplata infirma (assembly GCA_963921195.1). Classification (NCBI taxonomy): domain Eukaryota; kingdom Metazoa; phylum Arthropoda; class Insecta; order Diptera; family Anthomyiidae; genus Pegoplata; species Pegoplata infirma. The sequence continues at coordinate 203,450,677 of OY992540.1, forward strand.
AAAAACCAGCAAAAACCAGCAGCCAATTTTTTTATTATTTTGGAGCTCAATATCTATTCTTTTGAAATCATGTAAAAACCCTATAGAAGTAAGCGGTATTAGTACCTAAATTCATTAACAAAATTCAAGTTTGTAGAATCCAGTGAAAAAAATCTAAAGAGTACACGGGCTTATTTTGGTACTTTTTATATTTTGTGAAATAATGACTCATGCGGTACTTTCTTGATCTTCAGAAATAATGGTCATGAAAACTTAATATTTGGAATTTAGAATCCTCCAATCAAAAAACAATTGGAAGTCTAATTTTAAAATTGTAAAAAAAGGAACATTTTGGTACTTTTTAAAGTGGTAAAAAAGGAAAAATTAGTACTTTTTTAAACTATTGAACATATGCTCCCAGAATCGCAAAATTTAACAAGTAGGACCATAAAAATTATTTTTTTATATTTTAAAATGTAGGTTCCAGTGAAAAAAATTCTAAAAATTTTTAAAGAGTAAACGGGCTTATTTTGGTACTTTTTATATTTTGTAAAATAATGACTCATGTGGTAGTTTTGCGATCTTCTGAAATAACCCAATCAGAAACTGCCAACCGTACAAAAAATATTGTACTGGCGGAGCACTGGATTTATTGGAAATGCCAACAGCGTTTCAACGTTGGCAATTACAAACAGAATTGTACTCTGCCAGTACATTTTATACAACATTTACGACCATTTATTTTTTTATTAATTATTTTTAAGCGGTTGGATTTCGATTAAATATTGTTTTTATTACACCTTTTATTATATAAACAACGAGTTATTAAATAATTTACATATGAAGGGCTTATTGCAAGAACTTGATAAGCAACATTTTATTTTTTTGTGTTTTTCGCCTTCTCCTGATGTTCCATTGAAAGATTTTTTTCAGAAGTTTTGTTTAATCCCTTTGTACAAGTATCTTGAGTATGAAAGTTCTTCAGAAGATATATTTTTATCATTATTTCAATATTTTTAAGGCAAAACCCAACATAAAATAAAAATGTTGCTTATCGAGTTTTTACACTAAGCCCTTCATATATATTATTAAAATTAGTGTAATAGAGTAATAGTAATTGTTTTATCATCACATGTAGTAAGAATACACTTGAATTCTACCATACTTATGTTAATTTCAGTGTTATTTTCATCTAATTTTCTAACATACAATCAATCCTATTTTACTTGATGGAAGTGGATATTCCACAAAATCAGTAACTTCAAGAAAAACGTTGCCTTTAAAAAAAATATCATCACATTTGAAATTCGACACTTTCCTACTAAAAATTTCGTTAACCGTAATAACATTTCCATTTCTTAGTAAGCATACGTTATCAGGAGGAAGTGGTGAAATTTTATTGCCTTCGATAATAACAAAGCTAAAAGTAACTCCTATTTCCGAGGTTTCTAAAATTTTTCCAAGAGAATATTTTAAGCTTCTATTGATACGATAAAGCAATGGAAAATTATTTGATGAATCGTTTGATCGAAAAATATGAAGTTTTCTTTGAACTTCTCCGATGGGGTTGGTTGGAGAATTTATAATACTTTTTATAAAACCTAGGCTATTTTCGAAATCAAAAGCGGAAAATTGAGATAGCGGCGCCCCTATATTAACAACGTCATCTGCGATATGAATGAGGTTGTGAATATTCATTGTATGTGATTTTGGTCCATAAATATATGACATAAGTTCAACAAATTTCCTTAATAACTGCTTAGCATAATCAGCTTTTAATGTAGCTAATTTGCTAGATGACAAAATTCGACAAGCTGTAAAAAGAAGTAAAAAATTTCTGTACTGATTAGATTTCAATACATTTTTCAAAACTATCCCTCCGCCATATAATAAAAAAAACAAGTAAGAGTGTTAAATTCGGCTGTGCCGAATCTTTTATACCCTCCAACACGTTAAAAATTAAAAAAAAAATCGCAGGGGCGTTTTTTTCGTGGGGGGGATCGGCGAAGTTGGTGGGGGACACCTGTACCCCCGCTATATATGTTTACAAATTATTTGTTTATGATATTTACGCTTAAATAATAAATTTTTATCGTTATTTTTAATTAATTTCTATAACCACGCCCCAAAGGGGGGCGGCCTGAAAAAATTGAATTTTCTAACCCCCTTGGTCCAAGCACAGGTCTATGAACATAATATAGCATACAAATGTTACATTTGTTGAGCAAAAATTAAAAAAAAAACTCGTTAAAATATCGTATTTTTTAGGGGTCATTTTAGTTCTTCAAGGGGGAACTTTTTTCCTCCTGGTTCGATTTTGCCCATCTTCGAACTTAACCTTACCAGTAATATAAGATATATTTTTGCCCAATTTCAGGAGTCTAGCTCTTTTGGTTTGGACTGCATCGTTATTTCTACAGACGGACGGACGGACATCGCTAGAATGTCTTAGATTCTATCATGGATCAATATTATATATACTTTGTGGGGTCCCCGACCGATATTTCGATGTGTTACACACGGAATGACAAAGTGAGTATACCCCCATACTGTGGTTGGAGGGTATAAAAACGATATTGTGTAGCTTTCCAATTTCCTGTATCCATTAAATCAAACGTTTTTCTTTGGAACTCAGCTGTAATATCTTTAGATATTTTTAAAAAATTTTGTTGCATAATTGCTACGTTTTCTTCGGAAATATAAGAATCTGGATTCTTAAAAATAAGTTTCTGAAGTAACGTTTTTCCAATTCCAAGGTACAACATATGCATTTCATCCAAAACGACGGACTTTATTAAGTCAAAGTTAGGAATATCGAGAAGTGGACTAGTTTCTTTAGCTAAATGGTGCTGAGCGTTAGCCTTTTCTCTAAACGACTGGAGCGTACGTTGTTCACAATTTATTTCTTTAAAAATGCGTGTTTTATTTACTGTTTCTCCTTTTACGGTGCATCTTTCACAAGAAAAAAAAATCTGTGTGACCCTTGGTACACTTGATAAACGCTCGGGCAGGCATATCACAGCAAAAAGCTAATATTTTAAATGTAAATTGTTTTCCGTGGACCTCGACACTTTTAATAAAATAAGTAAAAAAAAATATTTAAATTTTTTTTTCCAATTTTTGTGTGTACCTTCATTAGTTAAAGTATTAACTTCGAATACAAATTCAGACAAAAATTCTCCAGCAAAATACGGTTTTGAATTTCCAAAGTATAATGCTATTATAAATGGCTTGCAAAAACTCTTCCCATTAATGTCCAAAAACCTTTTTTGGACTTATTAAATATGTCCATTCCATTACACTACGTAACATCAAATTTGCGACATGAGGTCTGACCATCATTTCTATATAATTAAGGCATGCTGATTTCAATGGTGAAGTCCGTTTTTGAATCAATGGAACAGTTTTCTTGCAAATCTTCATCAAAGTTTTGCCCATTTTTATGCGGTTTTTTATTTAAAAAAAAATCTGCTTGCACAAATTTAAATTAGTTTGATTCGGGAAATGTGGATTAGACCCATAGCAATATATTAAGTACGAATTTAGATTAAATTGTTTTCGTTTAAGTGGTAAAAATCGCGATTTTTATCATAATTTATTAATTTTGCGATTTTTTTGGCAACTCTGTAAATTATTTCAAGACCTGATCTGATTTATGTAAAAAGACTAATGTGAGTTATTAATTTATGCAGAAAAAAAAATTATATATATGTAACTTTTTTTGCAATTCGCGAAAAATCTTTTTCTTATAAAGGCAGAATCCCTTTAAAATGAGATGTATCTCTTCATCTTTTAGTATAATATGTAAGCATGTCTAAAAACCTTATGTTTCAAATTTCAAGCAAAAAAGTTTATATTTGCAAAAGTTTTCTTCACAAAAACTGTTTTTAAAATACTTTATTAAACAAAATTTGTATATTTATGGCTAACAAAACATAAAAATAAATAACACACTATAAAAATTTTGTTTAATAAAGTATTTTAAAAACAGTTTTTGTGAAGAAAACTTTTGCAAATATAAACTTTTTTGCTTGAAATTTGAAACATAAGGTTTTTAGGCATGCTTACATATTGTACTAAAAGATGAAGCGATACAGCTCATTTTAAAGGTATTCTGCCTTTGTAAGAAAAAGATTTTTCGCGAATTGCAAAAAAAGTTACATATATATAATTTTTTTTTCTGCATAAATTAATAACTCACATTTGTCTTTTTACATAAATCAGATCAGGTCTTGAAATAATTTACGGAGTTGCCAAAAAAATCGCAAAATTAATAAATTAAGACAAAAATCGCGATTTTTACCACTTAAACGAAAACAATTTAATCTAAATTCGTACTTAATATATTGCTATGGGTCTAATCCACATTTCCCGAATCAAACAAATTTAAATTTGTGCAAGCAGATTTTTTTTTAAATAAAAAACCGCAAAAAAATGGGCAAAACTTTGATGAAGATTTGCAAGAAAACTGTTCCATTGATTCAAAAACGGACTTCACCATTGAAATCAGCATGCCTTAATTATATAGAAATGATGGTCAGACCTCGTGTCGCAAAAAATTTTTGGTTTTTTGTAACGTAGTGTTATTAAATATGTACAGCATTTTTTGTTTTGCCAACAGTCTGCCAACACCAGAAAAAACAATTGGCCCGAGCCCCATCTGACGTTATCAATCCAACAATAGCACTGTACAGTATTTTTTTTAAATCCGACTTGGGCACAGCGTAGTATTACTTAAAAATATGACACTGGTGATGTACAGTGTTTTTTGTTTTGCCAACAGTCTGCCAACACCAGAAAAAACAATTGGCCCGAGCCCCATCTGGCGTTATCAATCCAACAATACCACTGTACCGTATTAGTTGCAAACCGTGTTATCGCCCAACGTTGGTAATACTGGCACCAACGCTTTGCCAACCTTGGCCCTTTTGTATTTTTCTGACTGGGAATGGTCATAAAAACTTAAAATTTTTAAACTTTTAAAATTAACTTTTGCTCCCAGAATTGTATAATTTAACAAGTAGAACAAAGACTTCAAGTGTTTTAAATTCAAACTGTAATTCTGATACGTATTTTTTAGGAATTCAACATTTTTGGTTGCGGAACTTAACTTTTTCCATGGAAATAACGATCACGACCAAATTATTTCACAGATACGAATCCGAGTTATTATATTTATTTGCTTTTGTCCCAAGAAGTTCGGTGTTGCATTTGAGAGATATCGGTTCAGCGGTTCAAAAGTTATGAACGAAAATACAACGACACCTCAAAATTTTTAGTTCATTGCACATAACCTAAAAATACAAAATGATTTACTTCGGCTGCTGGTGGAAATATGTGAACAGAATTGGATACCGAATAGTATTTGAACAAGCACAAACATATTTTTTTTCATATTTAGGCGGAATTTTTAAATTTTTGATAAAAATGTAGGATTTTTAAATTAAAAATTCAAATTTTTGATTTTAGTATGCTTTTTCTCTTTAGTGTACAAAAAATGTTAACCAATCTGAAAATTTTTCCTAAAAAAATATTTTTTTTAGAATCTGGGAACAGCGAAATTAGATACATTTTTATGTTGTCCCTCGTCTCCTTTTAACAAATATCTCCAAATTAACATTTTCTCTTCCAACATAGTGACATTTTAATTTCTTTACAAATCCCCCCCATTAAAAGATAAACTCAGTTTACTACAGTGTATCAGCAATATTATTTTTCAAAAAAAAAAAATGGCGCCAAATTGTAATCTCTAATATGCAATATCAGTCAGACATTTAGCCTTTGCTGTCATCCCTGGTGCTTCAACAGCAACAGCAGTTTTTAGAGCAACTGAAAGTGTTCATTTAGTCAAGTGAATGTTTTTTTTTTAAACACACACTCTCACTGTGTGTGTGTTAAATGAGACGTGATTTAAATTAATGTCATAAAGTGTTATAAAAAAAAATATTTTTACACATACAAAGAAACAAAATCACAAATACATATAGACTAACATACACACATATAACCAAACTGCATTTAGTTGAATGTCTGCATGTTGTTATCTTATTTGTTGGATGCTGATGCTGAAAAAAAATGGAGAAACAACTAAAAAGGACTGCAGAAAGTAGTTAACACTATTTCCATTTAAATAAGATTTTAATTTATTATGAATTTGACTTTTAAAATTTTGAGTCAAAAACAAGTAGAAAAGTTAAATTCGACTTGGCCGAATCTATGAATACCCTCCACAATGCCTTTTTTAAGCGACAATTAATTTTGTAACGTGAAAAAAATAACAATTTTGATTAGAAATTTTTTATTTTGTGAAAAAACCTTTTTTGTAATTATTGGAAAAAAAAAAAAAAAATTACAAAAAATTTTTTGAGTGTAAAATTTTTTTTGAGTGTTAAATTTCTTTCGAGTGTAATTTTTTTTTGAGTGTAATTGTTTTTGAGTGTAAAAATATTTTTGAGTGACAAAAATACGTTATAAAATATTTTTGTGACTTACCAATGTTTTTAAAACTTGTTCAACGGTTTTTCAACGCGTGAATTTAAGGTGAAACTTATCTGAAATTCACGGTTTTGCTAATAACTTTTGAACCATTGGACCGATTTGGCTGAAATTTAAAACGAACTAGACCAGGGGAGCGACAAATATATAAGACAAGCTTCAGCATCCTCAGGATTGCCTTTCGAAAGTTATCGTGTGTTTTATCTCGAAAATTCACGAAAACCCCTTGCCGAAATTCAGTCTTTTGCTCATAACTTTTGAACCACTGGACCGATTTCGCTGGATTGCAATACCAACCTAACCAGGTAAATGCCCAACATATATGCCAAACTTCAGGAGCCTCCGTAAAGTCTTTCAAAAGTTAGCGTGTTTTCAACAGACAGACGGACGGACAGACATCGCTAGATCGTCTTAAAATCGATCGAGGATCGTGAATATATATAATTTATGGGGTCCTAGATAGGGTTGCCAGACGTCCCGCATTTTTGGTAAAAAGTGTTGTTTAAATTATGAATTTAATTGTTCGAATAAACAGTAAAAACAACAGACAATTTTCGGGTCATACTATCGGAATGTGAATACAAAATAATACAGTGTAAAACAAAAAACAATAAACTCAATATTTTTGCAAAGTTAAAACATATACACAAACACACAGATCTATATTATAATATGCCTGGTAAAAACAGCTGGTATCGCTGTCAAGTAAAAAGCTGTGTTTAAAAATCATTTAATAATTTAAGAACATTATGTTAAAAGATTACTTAAATTAATTCTGTTAAATGTTATGATCATAACTGTTATAAAGTCAAAGCCAAATAAAAACAGCCCAAAAGTATACCACACTTTTTTTTTTATATATGTAAATACATATATCGTCGCTTGGAAATTGGCCATTTTTTGAAAATATGTACACTGAAACTCAAAAGTGATCGAATATTATAATAAGATGCTAATGATGGAGACTTCGCATGAAAATTCAGTGGGTAGGATGTCGGTGACACAGCTTATTGGCGAAATGTCAAAACTCATGACAACGCTTTTAGATGATAGGCTTGAAAAGCTGCCAACTAAAGCTGACATCGAGGAAGTTAAGATAAAAATTAACAATATGAATGAGAGGATTAGTGAACTTACAACTGAAAATCAGATTCTTAAGAATGAAGTTGAGTCACTTAAAGAGGCAAGGTTTGAAGATCATCGACAGTTGATGCAAATGGAAGAACAGACTAAACGTAAAAATTTAATATTCAAGGGGGTTCCAAAGAATAAGTCTGTATTTACAGCTATAAAAAATACTTGCAAAAATACATTAAAAATCAAAAAATATATTGGAATAGAGAATGCTAAGAAAGTTTATGAAGTGGATGACAAGATGACAGTAGTAGTAGAGATGAAGTCAAGTCAAATGATGCATGAAGTTCTGAGACACACGCAAAACTTAGCTGGAACATCAATATTTGTAGATAGAGATCTCAGCAGCGAACAACAACAACATAAAAAGGCAATGCTCGTATTGAAAAAACACATTTTGGAAATCGATGATAGTAAAAGGGTTAAAGTATGTAATCACAAACTTGTAATTGATGGAAAATGGTTTATATGGAATTATAACAATGAACTAGTTTGTGGGAAAGAAAAGGCAGAGGTGGTCCTAGAAAATATATATGGAGAATCGTCAGCTTCAATAAATTTAAATTATGCTTCTATTATGTCGCAAATTAATATAAAAAAGTCAAAAAACTAATAAGAAATAGTAATAATAATACAAGAAAAGATACAAATAATGTTTATTTAAGTAATGGTAATAGGCAGAATTTTGTTATTAATATAGTATCATATAATATAAACGGGTTGGGTAGAAAATATCTGTTTCCTGAGTTTTTTGAATATCTGAGGCAACATGAAATATTTACACTATTTGAAACACACGTACTATCTGAAAAGACTGAGCAGTGGGAAAAATATTTTAAAAACTTTAATCTTTATTGGAAACCAGCTGAACGTATTAGTAATTATGGCAGAGCTAGCGGTGGCTGTCTGTATGGTGTAAGAAAAGACTTAAAAGGTTTTGGATTAAGGCATGATTTTCAAACCATAAATGGAGTTGATATAATCAGGTTGCAAATTAAAAATACAAGCTTTGTCATTATACCAGTATACATCAGAGGTGCAAACTGGATCGAGGAATTCTCAATAATAAAGGAATTTTATATATCAACTAATGAATCAAATTTAATTATAATGGGTGATATGAATGCCAGAATTGGCAATATTCAGCAAGATATAGATGATATATATAAAAACAGCTTTAAAGCAGGGTTAGAAACTAGAAATTCTCTTGATCAAGTCACCAATACAAAAGGAAAAAGTTTAGTGGATTTTTTTAACGATTATGGTCAAATCATTCTCAATGGTAGAACTACTGGTGATGATAATGGCAGTTTTACATTCGATAACTCGATTGGTAGGTCAGTCAATGATTTGTGTGCAGTTGCACAAGATCTTCTAAAGTATGTTGAGATATTTGAAGTGGATTCAAAAATTTGGTCGGATCACCAACCTATTAAACTAAAACTGGTAATAGATGAGGAAAACAGAATGGTTCAGAAGATGAATTTATTGCCAAAACTTAAGTGGATTGACAAAAACAAAGAAATTTATCAAAAAAGACTAGATAAAAATCTCCAAAAGAATAGAGAAAATGTATCAAATTTAGAAGATCTTATGAAGGTTATCAAAAAGTCAGTTCCTTGTAATAAAGAGAAAGAAAAACCAATATTTAAAAGCCCTTGGTTTAACTATAGATGCTATAACGCAAGAGAAAAATCGTTCGCAATGCTTAATGTTTATCGTAAAACAAGCAACCTGATAAATAAGAAAAACTATTTAATGGCCAAACAACAATATGAAACAATATGCAAACAAAGGCAAGTTGAATACAACCATGAAATTTTAGCAAAAATAAATCGAATTAATGATTCAAAAGAGTGGTGGAAAATCGCGAAAGAAATAAGAGGACAGCAATTTCAACTGGGTATAGAAATATCTGCAGACGATTTCAGAACATATTTTGAAGAGCTATTAAATCCGCAACAATTAACCAACGATATACAATTTGCACACATGTGGAATGCCGATGAAGATCTTGATAGAGCTATAACAACAACGGAAATACAAAATATTTTGAAAAACACGAAGTCAAATAAAGCTCCCGGTGTAGATAGGGTGCCCTATGAGTTCCTTAAGCATGCATCAATTAAGTTTCTAACGGAACTAACAAACATTTTTAACATTATTTTAGAGACAAGTAGAACCGATGAAACATTTGTACAAAGCGTAATTTTTCCGATTTATAAAAAAGGAGACGTAAATGTACCCAGTAACTACAGGGGTATTTCATTTATGAATTGTGTAGCAAAGGTCATGATGGGTCTGCTAAATGAAAGACTTTCAAACTGGATTGAAAAGAACCAAGTTTTAAATGAATTCCAAGCTGGTTTTAGAAGGAACTATTCGACGGTTGATAACATATACAACTTATCCTGTATTGTTCATTTAAAGTTTGAAGAAAATAAAAAGTTGTATGCCTTTTTCGTTGACTTTAAGGCAGCATTCGATAGAGTGCCAAGGAGACAATTGATATATAAGCTACATGCTCTAGGCATCTCAACAAAAATAGTAAACCTCATAGATAATGTTTATAAACACACAACCTCATCCGTATGGACTGGAAACGAACTATCTGATAGTTTTGAAACTCATGCAGGTGTTAAACAGGGTTGTTTATTATCGCCACTTTTGTTCACACTATTTTTAAATGATCTGCATGAATATCTAGACGGAGGTACGAATATTGGTGAAATGAACATACGCTTATTATTATACGCAGATGATATTGTTTTACTAGCAGATAATGTTAGCGTGATGCAAAGTATGATAAATAAGTTAGAACGTTATTGCAATCAATGGGGTATGGAAGTCAACCTAAACAAATCAGAAATGCTTGTGTTCAGAAAAGGTGGAAAGCTATCTAGCCAAGAAAAGTGGACGTATAAAGGCCAAGCAGTAAAAATAGTTAATGAGTATTGCTATTTAGGGACGATATTAACACCAAAATTGTCATTTAAAAAACATGTATTAAAACGTAATAGCTCTACGAAATGCAGTATAAACGCAACATGGAAAACCTTTTTAAGTAACAACACTATAATGCTAACTACCAAGTGGAGACTATTTCAAGCAGTATGCAGGTCAATACAGGTCTATGGCGCGCAAGTATGGGGGTATAGCCTATTTGAAGAAGTTGACAAGTTGCAGAGGTATTTTATAAAACGCATTTTAAAACTACCAGATTTTACGCCAAATTACGCCCTTACCTTAGAGACAAATGCTGAAGATAGTCATTTCTATAGTCTTAACCTGCATATGGACTATGTTTATAAAACAATATATAAATATGACCATAACAGACTTCCTCACAAACTATCAAAATTGGTTTTGGCAAAAAATATTTTTTGGACAGAAAAAATGAATCAGTTGGGTAACGAATATGATATTAAGTTCGAAAATATGGATGAATCCGAATGGCTCTATAGAGGTGCAAAATTATTGCGAAATCTAAAAACAAAGAGCATAGAAGACGCAAAAGCCAATGCAATTAATAGCAGCACGCGCTTTTATAAGAATCTTGATTACAGTCAAGGTCAAAGTTATATACAGAACACTCTTTGCCAGCATAAGCTAACTATAATATTCAAGGCCCGCTGTGATATCTTGGGATTAAAGTCCAATATTTTTGGAGCTCAATCAAAAACATGTACACTGTGCAACACTCGTGAAGACGAAACTTTAAAACATTTTATGGCAAAATGCCCAGTATTAAGGGAATTCAGGATCAGATATTTTGGGACATCTTTTTTAAATCAAGATGAGTTAATCGATATTTTAAATGGAAGACTAAGTGATACGTGGAATAAACTTTATAATTATATTTGTGAGGCAATGAAATATAGAAATCTATTAATGTTAGAATATGATTAATTTATTAAAAAAAAAAAAAAGGAAACTGTAATTTTGCTAAACATAACTAGGTAAATGACAGACGACATTTATGTCATGTCATAAATTTACTTTATCTTTATAAAATTGTAAACTTTGTATTTGCACTTTTTAAATAAAGAATTATTATTATTATTATTATTATTATTATTACGTCCCGCATTTGGCGGGATTGTCCCGCTTTTCATAACCGATACACGGGTCCCGCGCGGGATTCCATATTCCCGCTTTTTTTGCAATGTTTTTTTAACAACTATTTTTTACTTTAAAACCCTAAGTTCTTAAAAGGCTTATTTTTAAGCTTTTATAAAATTGGTTTTACCTTGCCGCTTAAATGATGTGGATTTAGAACCTTAATAAGGAAAAAATAAAAGCCTATTCACACCTGAGGTGAAATCTCGTTCGAACGAGATTTCGATCATATGGTCTGCATCATTTTATACACAACCATATGATCTTAATCTTGTTCGAACGAGATTTCACCTCAGGTGTGAATTGGGTATAACAAAAAAGCTTACATTGGGTATAACAAAAAAGCTGTTAGTGTTTGTTTGAAAAAAAAAATATTTTTTAAAAAATGTACGCCAAAAGTTGCATAATATAGAGTACATTCCGGGAAAAGTATTTATAAAATTTCCATGCAGTAATTCTCGTCCAGCGTTGTATTTACTTTAGCTAAATTAGTCTCTAAAGCAGCGCGAAAAAAAAATGTTTTTGAAAAACAAAAACACTTTCTATTTCAAAATGCACTAGAGGTTGGTAGTCTCTATTTAAGATAATAAAACTCGACAACATGCTGCTAAATTTTTCAGTTTTGTTCATAAAAATATTTTTGTCCCGCGAAAATTTTTAAAATCCCGCCATTTTTGTAATTTTTGGGAGTTTGTCCCGCATTTTCGAAATAAAATTCTGGCAACCCTAGTCCTAGACCAATATTTCGTGGTGTTACAAACCGAATGACAAACTTATATATACCCTCTATCACTAAAGTGGATGGTATAAAAATTTTAGGAGAAATAAAATTTACAAAAAAATTTGTAAGTGAAAAAAAAAAACAATTTACCCTACACTCAAAAAATACTTTAGTAGATTTCATAATTTTTTTTTTTGCTAATGCTAGATAGCTAACTTTTAGCAAATTTTTAGTTGAGATTAGCATGTTAGCAAAAAATTCTTGTAAACTTCATTTAGCACATTAGCAATTTTAAATAAACTTTGAACTAATTTCTTTTGCTAAATTTGAAATTGAGTTGACAACATTTTTACAAGCTTTTTTTGCTAATATTAGCAAAAATAAATTGTAAAGTTTTTTTTTCTTTTAAGAAAACTTCAAATGGCGCTATCTCGGTTTTGGTTCTCGGGCTCTCCATAGTATCGCCGGTCCTCTTCACATGTGTGGACCCTAATGGGTTCTAACTTTGGATCCAAAAAAGTTAGCATTCCCGAAAATTTTAAAATGCTCATATATCGGTAAATATTGCAGACACAAAAAAAGTCCAAAAGTATTTTTGTAGCCCTCAATATTTAGAACTAGACCTCAAAATAACCAAAAGCTCTCCGAGTAATAGTTTTTAAGTTATCGAGTTTTTTAATTCTCAAAACCCCAGTGGTCCCCTAAAATCACGTAACTCAAAAACTAAGCAAGGTAGGGCGAAACGGACACAAATTTTGGATCAAAAACTATGACGATTTTTAAGGAACCCAATTAGGTCTGTACCTATCGGGGTCTGGGGCTTATCGGCTCCGAACCCAATGGGGTCTTTAAATGTGTATGAACTAAGTTGAAATAAAAAAAATTCAGTTAACTAATTTTTGGCAAAACATTTTTGCTAACTTTACCAAAAAAATTGTGGGTTCAAAATCAGCAAATTTTCCTGTAGGTTTACAAGCTTTTTTTGCTAACATTGGATGCTAATTTTTCTGGAGAATCCTATATGTCAAATTTTAAGATACTGGGGTCATTTGATTAATAGTTATTAAAAGGTACCGATTTCACCTTTTTCCCCTCTTTAAACTGAAATTTCCGAATTTTTTTTTTATATTTTTTTCACTGGAAGGTTTCAACGATTCAAAAATTCATGTTTGAAGGACCATTGTTTAAGGGGTTTGAAATAGTACAAAAGAGCAATTTTAATGTTAATTTGTCATACAGGCTAAATTTTCCGATTCTAGGGTCATTTGCCCAATAGTTATAAAAAAGTAAAAATTTCTAGAGTTGTGTCGTTCGCGAACAAACTAGTTCAATTGAACTATTCACTTAACTCTTTTAGGTCTTTTCGTTCATTCAGCTCAATTGGTCATTACTTCATTTTGATCTTTCAGTTCGGTCGTTCAATTTTTTTTTGTTAATTTTGTCATTAGGCGTTAGTTTTTTCTCCTCTTTTGGCACGCTTTCTCATCATTTATGTTTTTTTTTACAAAAATTTTACATATTTATTTTTAATTAATGTTTTTATTCAACATTTTTGTATTTTTTGAACGAAAGCCAAGATAACAGACATGATCAAAATGATTCGATCACGAACTGTTGAACGAAAACCAAAATTGACCGATTCAAACTAGATGAACGACCAACAGACATGATCAAAATGAATCGTCAACGAACTGTTTAACGAAAAAGCCAAAAGAGCGATTGAACTAGATTAACGAACTAGGTCTTTTATCTGAAATGAACGAGAATGAGCGCTCACTCAATTGAACGATTAAGCACAAGTCTACAAATTTCCCCCTTTTTGTCCCCTTAGAATCGAAATTTCCGAAGACTAATTTTTTTTAAATATTTTTTTCACTGGAGGATACTTAGCGAGGAAAAAGGCGTTCCCAACAACCCCTTCCATCGCTCTTACTGTCCCAAGAACGCCCATAAAGGAGTCAAATGTATCGACCCCTAATATTTGTTCAATCCCAACATTTTCTCAAAACATATCTACTCTCTATCTTAATTACAATAAGATTGCTATTTTAAGTATTATTTAATAGAAAAGGTGTTATTTTTAGTACACAAAAAAAAAACTTTGTCAAATTACCAGGAAAAGTCTCGTAATTCCATTTTACCAATATTTGACAGTTTTCCTTGTTTTTGAACAAACAAATTTGGATCGAAATTTACATTTTTTTTTGTAATTTTACATATTTTTTGTAATTTTACAAATTACCAAGATAATTTTACAAAAAAAAATTAGTAAATTCACGAGAATTCCTTGTAATTTCAATTTCGCCAAAAACCTATAAATTAACAATTTTATTGGTAAAAAACTTGTAAAATTACAAAATTATTGGTAAAAAGCTTGTAAAATTAGTAGGAATTCTCGTAAAATAGGAGGTAGCAAAAAATTTATTAAAATTACGAAATCTTCATGTAAATTTTATAGTGTCAAAAAATTTGTAAATTTTCAACTTTATTGGTTAAAATCTTGTAAAATTACAAAATTTTTGGTAGAAAGCTAGTAAAATTTCTAGGAATTTTTGTCAAATAGGAGGTAGCAAACAAAAAAAGTTACAAGTTTTTCTTGTAATTTTACAAGGTTTTTTTTTAGTGTACTATTTTATAGAAGGGGTGCTTATTTAGTACTATTTTGCAGAATGAATGATATTTTTGGTATTTTTTTTAAGAAGTGGATATTTTTTATAAGGCTTCAAGTTGAAAAAATGCAGAAGAAAACATAAATTTCTAAAAAAGTATAGGTTTTTCTGGTATTCCCATGCCGGTTTCAAATACTCCAGTTAGTGTTATCATCAGCATTTTTTATTATTTTATAGAAAATGTGCCATTTTGTACCCCATTGTAGGAATGATCCTTTTTACAGAATAGGTTTCACTGTTTTAGTACTATTTAAAAAAAGGGCGCTATTTCTGCTACTCTTTTTTTAAAGGCTACTTCAAAAGTTTAAAATTATAAATGGTGTAGTTTAAAAAATGTTGTTGTGATATTTTTTTTTTATATGAGTCTCTGTGTCACACTGTAAATATACTTAAACATAGAGTATAATTTAGGGCTTCCAATCGGGATTGGATTTTCTGAGTCCCGGGATTCGGGATTGAAGAAAAATTTTCGGGATCCCGATTTCGGGATCCCGGGTTTTTCGGGATATTTTGAATCCCGGGATTCACGGGATTTTTTGGAAATTTTCGGGATTTTTCGGGATTTTCAAAAATTTCTAGTATTTTTTGTCACTTTGAAAAATCCACGCAAAGTTGATGTTGTGAACTTCAAAAAAAGTTTGGGATTCCTCCTGTGAAGAATATCCGTATTCGGTTATCTTTCTTATCTTTCGTCGTGGCTCATCGCTATCAACTTTTAGTGAGTGTGAGTTGAAAAAAAAAAAAAATAGATGAATTTTTGCATAAGTAATTCATGTTTTGCTAAAGCTTGCGTGATTTTATTTTTTTTTTTCATTTCTTGCAAAAAAAAATATTTTTGTTTTTTTTTGGTAAAAAATGTTTTTTTTTTGTAAAAAATGTGTTAGCGAGAGTAGAGTTTGCATGACACACGCGTGAGCGTGAGTCAACCCCCACTCACGCCTTTAAAAAATGTTTTAGTAAAACATAAAATTGAAAAAGTTTACAACTTAAGGAGTTAAGATGTGTCAAAAGCCATTTACGGTCCTATGCTCCTTGTAAGAGTAAAAGTAATAAATATATAAGCCCTTATGTCGAACCACCACTAGTTTTTGGAATTCTTTGCATTTCGCAAACATTTCACCTTTTTCTATAACAAAAACAAGGTACCTGGCGGAACTTTTGTCGATTTTTTTTTATATTTTGTTCCACAAAATTTATATTTTATACAAATTATTTAAAAAAATCTAAAAATATTGAAAAAAATAAAAAAATCGGGATCCCGAAAATCCCGGGATTGAAAATTCGAAATCCCGAGATTCGGGATTTGCCTAATCCCGAAAATCCCGGGATTTCCGGGATCGGGATATCCCGATTGGAAGCCCTAGTATAATTGCATTTTAGTATACAGTAGAGTAGTAGAATAATATAGTACTATGTATATTTTTATTTTCCTAAGTAGTTTAGTAAACTTAAACATATTTTCATTTTGTAGCACAAACAACATGGTGATATTATTACAATTATAATGTAAGATTATAAGTGTAGACTCAAAAAAATATGACGGTAGATTCTACTAAAAAAGACAGTTAAAACAACTACATTTATTGTTGTTTAGGTGTCCATTACATTTTACAGTAAAATCAACCAAAAATTGTTGTTGTTGTTGACTATTGATTAACAACTTCAAAAAACGGTAAAAAACAACTTCACATTACAGTTGTTTTTAATGTAACTTAAAATGTCGGAATTCCTGTTTTTATTAACAAAAAAACTTCTAAACGTAAAAATGGTTAAAATTGTTTGGTAATAATTCCTGCTGCATCTGACACTTCCAACTCGTTCAACACATCCGTTTTTTATTTTTTTTTATATAGACTAAAAACAACTACATTTAACAACTGTTACTACAATGTAGTAATTTTATATAGTTATTTTTTAAAAAGTCTACAAAAAATAGTTGTTTGAGATTTTTCATACAAAAACTACTGAAATTGTAGTTGAAAATAACAACTACTACTTACTACACAAATAACCGTCATGTAGTAACTACAATAATTTTCTAAGTGTATGTATAGTAGTACGAGTAGTTAAAGACTGTATAGAAAGACTTAGAACATAGAATATTTTATATTATAATAATGATATGTATGTGATATGAGTACTTATGCTCTTACTGGCACTAACACTTGAGATGTAATTAAAATGCCAAAATATAATAATATTTATATATTACAAAAAAAAATATTTTAAATATAAAGAATTGGGTTAAAAGATACTTGTGTTGTCAACACTGTAACAAAAATAAATTTAGTCAGCATCAAATAAGAATCGAACTCGTAACCACACTGTTTGAAATCACAGTAGTCCAACAACTGCCGCTTAAATTAAAAATTGACTTTTGATAGAAAAATTCTCAGAATCTGAGACATTTTTCTTAAAAAAAAAGTCTCAGAATCTGAGACATTTTTCTTAAAGAAAAAGTCTCAGAATCTGAGACATTTTTCTTAAAGAAAAAGTCTCAGAATCTGAGACATTTTTCTTAAAGAAAAAGTCTCAGAATCTGAGACATTTTTCTTAAAGAAAAAGTCTCAGAATCTGAGACATTTTTCTTAAAGAAAAAGTCTCAGAATCTGAGACATTTTTCTTAAAGAAAAAGTCTCAGAATCTGAGACATTTTTCTTAAAGAAAAAGTCTCAGAATCTGAGACATTTTTCTTAAAGAAAAAGTCTCAGAATCTGAGACATTTTTCTTAAAGAAAAAGTCTCAGAATCTGAGACATTTTTCTTAAAGAAAAAGTCTCAGAATCTGAGACATTTTTCTTATAGAAAAAGTCTTAGAATCTGAGACATTTTTCTTATAGAAAAAGTCTCAGAATCTGAGACATTTTTCTTATAGAAAAAGTCTCAGAATCTGAGACATTTTTCTTATAGAAAAAGTCTCAGAATCTGAGACATTTTTCTTATAGAAAAAGTCTCAGAATCTGAGACATTTTTCTTATAGAAAAAGTCTCAGAATCTGAGACATTTTTCTTATAGAAAAAGTCTCAGAATCTGAGACATTTTTCTTATAGAAAAAGTCTCAGAATCTGAGACATTTTTCTTATAGAAAAAGTCTCAGAATCTGAGAAATTTTTCTTATAGAAAAAGTCTCAGAATCTGAGACATTTTTCTTATAGAAAAAGTCTCAGAATCTGAGACATTTTTCTTATAGAAAAAGTCTCAGAATCTGAGACATTTTTCTTATAGAAAAAGTCTCAGAATCTGAGACATTTTTCTTATAGAAAAAGTCTCAGAATCTGAGACATTTTTCTTATAGAAAAAGTCTCAGAATCTGAGACATTTTTCTTATAGAAAAAGTCTCAGAATCTGAGACATTTTTCTTATAGAAAAAGTCTCAGAATCTGAGACATTCTTCTTATAGAAAAAGTCTCAGAATCTGAGACATTTTTCTTATAGAAAAAGTCTCAGAATCTGAGACATTTTTCTTATAGAAAAAGTCTCAGAATCTGAGACATTTTTCTTATAGAAAAAGTCTCAGAATCTGAGACATTTTTCTTATAGAAAAAGTCTCAGAATCTGAGACATTTTTCTTATAGAAAAAGTCTCAGAATCTGAGACATTTCTTATAGAAAAAGTCTCAGAATCTGAGACATTTTTCTTATAGAAAAAGTCTCAGAATCTGAGACATTTTTCTTATAGAAAAAGTCTCAGAATCTGAGACATTTTTCTTATAGAAAAAGTCTCAGAATCTGAGACATTTTTCTTATAGAAAAAGTCTCAGAATCTGAGACATTTTTCTTATAGAAAAAGTCTCAGAATCTGAGACATTTTTCTTATAGAAAAAGTTTCAGAATCTAAGAAATTTTTCTTATAGAAAAAGTCTCAGAATCTGAGAAATTTTTCTTATAGAAAAAGTCTCAGAATCTGAGACATTTTTCTTATAGAAAAAGTCTCAGAATCTGAGACATTTTTCTTATAGAAAAAGTCTCAGAATCTGAGACATTTTTCTTATAGAAAAAGTCTCAGAATCTAAGACATTTTTCTTATAGAAAAAGTCTCAGAATCTGAGACATTTTTCTTATAGAAAAAGTCTCAGA
The DNA here is from genome assembly GCA_963921195.1 of Pegoplata infirma. Classification (NCBI taxonomy): domain Eukaryota; kingdom Metazoa; phylum Arthropoda; class Insecta; order Diptera; family Anthomyiidae; genus Pegoplata; species Pegoplata infirma. The sequence goes on from OY992540.1 coordinate 203,469,869, forward strand.
ATCTGAGACATTTTTCTTATAGAAAAAGTCTCGGAATCTGAGACATTTTTCTTATAGAAAAAGTCTCAGAATCTGAGACATTTTTCTTATAGAAAAAGTCTCAGAATCTGAGACATTTTTCTTATAGAAAAAGTCTCAGAATCTGAGACATTTTTCTTATAGAAAAAGTCTCAGAATCTGAGACATTTTTCTTATAGAAAAAGTCTCAGAATCTGAGACATTTTTCTTATAGAAAAAGTCTCAGAATCTGAGACATTTTTCTTATAGAAAAAGTCTCAGAATCTGAGACATTTTTCTTATAGAAAAAGTCTCAGAATCTGAGACATTTTTCTTATAGAAAAAGTCTCAGAATCTGAGACATTTTTCTTATAGAAAAAGTCTCAGAATCTGAGACATTTTTCTTATAGAAAAAGTCTCAGAATCTGAGACATTTTTCTTATAGAAAAAGTCTCAGAATCTGAGACATTTTTCTTATAGAAAAAGTCTCAGAATCTGAGACATTTTTCTTATAGAAAAAGTCTCAGAATCTGAGACATTTTTCTTATAGAAAAAGTCTCAGAATCTGAGACATTTTTCTTATAGAAAAAGTCTCAGAATCTGAGACATTTTTCTTACAGAAAAAGTCTCAGAATCTGAGATATTTTTCTTATAGAAAAAGTCTCAGAATCTGAGACATTTTTCTTATAGAAAAAGTCTCAGAATCTGAGACATTTTTCTTATAGAAAAAGTCTCAGAATCTGAGACATTTTTCTTATAGAAAAAGTCTCAGAATCTGAGACATTTTTCTTATAGAAAAAGTCTCAGAATCTGAGACATTTTTCTTATAGAAAAAGTCTCAGAATCTGAGACATTTTTCTTATAGAAAAAGTCTCAGAATCTGAGACATTTTTCTTATAGAAAAAGTCTCAGAATCTGAGACATTTTTCTTATAGAAAAAGTCTCAGAATCTGAGACATTTTTCTTATAGAAAAAGTCTCAGAATCTGAGACATTTTTCTTATAGAAAAAGTCTCAGAATCTGAGACATTTTTCTTATAGAAAAAGTCTCAGAATCTAAAACATTTTTCTTATAGAAAAAGTCTCAGAATCTGAGACATTTTTCTTATAGAAAAAGTCTCAGAATCTAAAACATTTTTCTTATAGAAAAAGTCTCAGAATCTGAGACATTTTTCTTATAGAAAAAGTCTCTGAATCTGAGACATTTTTCTTACAGAAAAAGTCTCAGAATCTAAAACATTTTTTGTATGGAAAAGTTTCAGACTCTGAGACATTTTATATATAGAAAAATTCTCTGATTCCTTAAAAATTGTCTGTTCAATAATTTTTAAAACACCCCACGTATGTGAATTTCACCCAACAATAAACTATTATCACTACATGTAGATAATACAGTATAATAAAATTAAAGCAAATATATAAAAAATAATTAAAGCATTTACTGCCATAACATATTCAAATCCAAGCATTTAAACAAAGACAATAATAAATCATTTGGCAGCAAAATCCAGTTTCATTTGAAAAATTTTACAATTCACAGCAAAAAAAATCAAACAATAAACAAAAATAATACAAGATTTAAATAGAAATTCAAACAGGTAAATAATAATTGTAATATAGAGATGAGAGTGTGAGCGTGAGTAAATTTTTAGTCACGCTTGCGCAAGAAAATTTTAAATCACTCACACTCAATCAAGACCATTTTTTGTTAATAAATTTATTCTAAATTACTTGCCCAGTATACTGGACAAGATTAATTGTTATAATAAATATAAAAGTCGTAATATTTGTTTCATTCCATTTTGTTTCAATTGTAAACTAAGTAAAATTTTAAAAGTTTGCACAAGTGTTTTAATAAATTTCAAATGATTGCATGAAAATGATAGTTAAAAACTGCAATCCAGTTTGAACATTTCTGTTTCATACCTTTCTGTTCCAAAAATCCATAAAAATATTAAATGGAGTAATTTATTAACAAATTTTACTCTAAATTACTTGCCCAGTATACTGGACAAGATTAATTGCCATAGTTTCTTTTAAATCTGTAAAAGTTATTTCATTCCATTTTGTTTCAATTAAAAATTGAGTAAAATTTTAAAAGTGTGCACGAGTGTTTAAATAATTTTTAAACGATTGCATGAAATAATAATAAAAACTTGAATCCATTTTTAACATTTCAGTTTCATTCCATTTTGTTCCAAAAATATACAAAATATATTAAACGTACGGATTTATTAATAAATTTTACTTTAAATTATTGTTAAGTACTGGTCAAGATTAATTTTTATATTTTCTATTAAATCCTTAATAAGTATATGTTTCATTCCATTTTGTTCCCCTCTAAAATTAAGTAAAATTTGGCATAGAAAAGATAATAAAAACTGAAATCCAGTTTTTACATTTCTGTTTCATTTCATTTTGTTTCAAAAATATACAAAATATATTAAACGAACCGAGTTATTAATAAATTTTATTCTAAATTTTATTCTTAAATCTAGATTTATTATTATATTTTCTATTAAATCCGTAAAACATGTTTCATTTCATTTTGTTCCCCTCTAAAATTAATTAAAATTTGACATGAAATAGATAATAAAAACTTGAATCCATTTTTAACATTTCAGTTGTATTCCATTTTGTTCCAAAAATATATAAAATATATTAAACGGACTGATTTATTAATAAATTTTATTCTAAATTACTATTAAGTACTTAAGTCAAAAAAATTATTAAATTTTCTTTGAAATCTGTAATATATGTTCATTCCATTTTGTTCCCCTCTAAAATTAAGTAAAATTTGGCATGAAAATTATAATAAAAATTGCAATCCAGTTTTAACATTTCTGTTTCATTCCATTTTGTTTCAAAAATATATAAAATATATTAAACGCACTGATTTATTAAAAAATTGCATTCCAAATTACTGTTAAGTACTGGTAAAGATTTATTGTTATATTTTCTACTAAATCCGTAATAAATGTTTCATTTCAATTTGTTCCCCTCTAAAATTAAGAAAATTTTGGCACGAGTGTTTTAATAATTTTTAAACAATTGCATGAAAAATATAACTAAAACCAGCACTAAATTTTTTGTTGTAATCAATTTTGTTCCAAAAATATATTAAAATGCTAAATGTTCATATTTTATAGTATTTATATTTTTACTCTTAATTCCTGTTGAGATCGGGAAAATATTGTTTTCTATTATTCCATCATTTCCCATGTGTTTCGTTCCACCATGTTCCAGTAATCATATAATGAAATTGGAAGGTTTTAAAAAAAGTTCCTTTTCAAAGCTTTCATGTTTATAAAAAACGGTCTTAAATTTGAGGTTATTCCATCATTTCCCATATGTTTCATTCCACCATGTTTCAGTAATCATATAATGAAATTGGAAGGTTTAAAAAAAATGTTTCTTTTCAAAGCTTTCATGTTTATAAAAAATAGCCTCAAATTTGAGTTTGGGTATTTATGTGAAAACATAGACCTACGATATCCATATGGATACGAAATAATCTTTATTAAATTTAAGTCGGCACGTATTTTTTCTCTAGACGATATTTCTATTAGTTCGGGAGTTATTGGAATTTTCCCGAAGGTCCACATTGTTTCATAAGGAGTCAAAGAAATTTTTAAATACTGATATGGCCGATAAGTAAGTTTAAAGTTTCAGACAATTCGGTTTACAACGGTTGTAATACTTCTCTTGTCAGTAATCATGTAAAGAAATGTAGTATTAATCAATATCTCGCGTGGCTCACGAAAAATTCATGTCATGTGCTCATCACTAGTGTAATATTAACTATGTACACAAGATCAAACCTGGCAATATACTCCATGAAACATTTTGGCTGAACAATGAATGTACCTACATTAGGGCGTTCCTTAATTTTTAAAAGACCTTTTTTACCCTCCAAATACAGTATGGGGATATACTCACTTTGTCATTCCGTGTGTAACGCATCGAAATACCGGTTGGGGACCCCATAAAGTGTATATACATATTATTGATCAGTAGTCGATTCAAAGACATTCTAGCGATGTCCGCCTGTTTGCCTCTAGTTAACACGATACAGTCCTAAATATATGAGCTAGACTCCTCAAGTTTGGCACGAATATGTCTAATGGTCCTAGGCAGGCTAAGTTCGCAAATCGGCAAAATAGGACGAGGGGTAAAAACCAACATCTGAAAAACACCTATTTTTTCAATTGTTTGATGTTTGATTGACTTTGCTCACCCAGTAAGTGAAGTCAAATGCAATCAGAATATCCAATAACAAATTGCTTAATAAATTTCCCAATAAATGTCATGTTTTTAATTAGCACTGACAGCCAAGCCAAATGGTGCAAACTAGAGATGCGCGTATGACACGAATTTTTCGTGATTTACGTGGTTCACGCGTGATCGTGAGGGAAATTTTATTTTTACTCACGTGATCGTGAGTGCGCTTGATTAGAAAAAATAGGTTTATGCGTGAAAAAATAGTTTGTGCTGTTTGAAATAGAAAACAGGTAAAAAATTTGTCATTATATTGAATTTAGAGGGTAATTAAAAGGGATGAGATTTCCACGCAAATGCATGTTTTTTGTCTATAATCTAAAAACGATATCGACCAATTATCTTTCCGAATTAAGAAATTTGCATTTAAATGGCATCGATTTGTTTTTGCATATTTTGGAAAAAATGCATATTTTTGCATATTTTGGTTTAAAATGCATATTTCCAACTTTTAAGTGCATATTTTTGCATATTTTGGCATAAATTAGCAAAAAGATAAATTGAAATTGATTTTTTTCAAAAACTATTTTAAATTTAAAAAAATTATTTTGAAAATAAGAAAATATTTTTTTTTCTGTTCAATTTTTTTTTGTAGAAATTCTAAATTTCTAAAAAAAATCTTGCTTATATAAAGTTTTAAATGTTACTATTCAAACACGATGTTAGTTTTCGATTTTAAGAAGTTTTTCCACATAAAAATGAGAGTTTTATTGCACACATTTTATTTTTTAGTGCATATTTTTAGGTTTTTTAGCGCATATTTTGAATTTTTTAGCGCATATTTTCGATTTTTTAGTGCATGAAAATCACATCCCTAGTAATTAATACAAAATTGTGATTTAAATAACTTTTTATTATCTTCTATATATATAAAAATGGAGGTGTGTATGTATGTGGGTATGTATGTATGTTCCGTATGGACTCGAAAACGACTGGGCCGATATTGATAAAATTTTCAGGGAACATTCAGAATAGCCTGGTGAGTAACACTGTCAGGTCGGATTTTTCATTTTCTGTCTGTGGGCGGAGGGGAGTGACAAAATCAAATTTTTACATTCTACAACTAATGACATCTATAAATAAAAAACGGATAGACCGATTTTGATGAAATTTTAACCAACGATAGTACTAACTAAGTACTAACTTTGTGCCATATTAGAGCGTAATCGGACAAATGGGCGCAAAATGCCATGCCCCTTTGTATTAAATTGAATGTTATTTCTGCATTCTCCGCCATAACGCAAAAACTGTTGATTCGATTTTAATTAAATTTTCAGCACTGATAGTGTTAACCGAGTGCGGAACTATAGGCAATGTTATACTACGATTGGAAAAAGGGGCGTAAAATGCCACGCCCCTTTGTACTATACTGGATGTTGTCTGCCTGTTTCGAAATCAAAAACAGCTGAACCGATTTTCTTGACATTTTCACTATATACAGTGCTAACCAAGTGCATATGTAGGCCATATAAGATCGTTTTTGTAAAAAGGGATCAAAATTGCAACGCCGTTTATACTATACTGACCACGATTGAACAAAGAGGCGTAAATTGCCACGCCCCTTTGTTTTATACTGAACGTAATATCTGCCTGTTTTGAAATCACGCAAAATGGATAAGCCGAATCTGTCACTACTGATAGAACTAACCGAGCGGGAACTGTAGGGCATACGTAGAGCGCGATTCGGCAAAAGGGTATAAAATGCCATCCCGTTTTTCATAAATAAAAAGTTATTTCCTCCTCTTTTGCAATCACACAAAAACGGCAAAACTGATGTCAATGAAATGTGCAGCACAGATAGTACTAATCGAGGATGCAGCATGGAACTTTAGACTATCACGATTCGATAAAAATGCGTTAAATGACACGCCCCTTTGTACTATACTTAATGTTATATCTGTCTGTTTTGAATTCACGCAAAAACGGCTGAACCGATTTTATTGAGATTTCTCTATAGATAGTGCTTACCGAGAGTGGAACCAAAGGTTAGTAGCTGGACCCGGACCCGTGCATTAATTTTATCCGACACTATATTTAAATTAAGATGCAATATAAAACAGTTTCTTTCTTAGGGCCAGCAACGCGGACCGGGTATAGCTAGTTGTTTATAGGAAATTAAATACATTTTGTGCAAGAAATCGAAAAAGTGAAATAAAATTTTTTTAATTTCGTGAGTCTTCGTGAGCGTGATTATTTTGTGAGCGTGAGAAAAATTTTAGTCACTCACGTGAACAATATTTTTATTTCGTGAGCGTGTGTGAGTCAAAATTCACTCACGCGCCCATCTAAGTACAAACAGTGGAAATTGTATTTTCAAATTCCATCATTAAAAAAATGAGGGGTACCCTAATTTTCATGCTTTAATGTACAAGATCAAGGTAGGAATGTCAAAAAACAACAATAATTTCTTAAGCCACATTAAACGTGCTAACTTAACATCAAAAAGTGAATGTCAAATTGCAAACACTATACAGGATTTTCTCTTACAAGTTGAAATTTTAGAAATTTTTATTGTTGTAAAAACTAAAACCAAAACCTGTAATCTTGTTTTTTTTTTGTAAGTAAATACACTAAAAATTGTTGCTGTTTTCTTTTTTTTTCTTGGCACACAGGTAATTTATGTTAATATTTACCTTTTAAAAGAGGTAAGATCTGTAAATAAATATTTCTCAAAATCTTCTTCTTTTGTTTGTTGCTTCTCTTTTTTTCATTTTCACTCTCTCAAATAAACAAAAATACCTGTTTTGTTTGAGCAAAAGATTTTAGCCCTTTTGCGACAGACTTTTTGAAACAGATATTTTTCTAAACAAACTGTGAGAAAGTGTAGGTTTTTAGTAAAAAATTGTTTTCCTTTTTCGTTGCTCTACAGCGCCCTCTAGTGGAGATATATTTTTTTACCAAACATAAAGCTTTCACGTGCTAATTTTAAATTTAAATTTTTTTTTATGTTTTTTAAAAAAAAGAAAGTTATTTCCAAAATTTTTAGGTTATCAATAAATATCATGTGTAGAGCTAGGTTTGTAAATTATTTTTTGTTCAAGAGTGTGAAAGTGTAGATGGATGAGTCAAAATATAGTTTTGCTTATTTTGTGGCTCTGCTGTGCCCTCTAACGGAGATATATTTTTTACCAAACTTATAGCTTTCACGTGCTATAACTCCTGAACTTGTAGTGAGAATTTTGTTAAATTTTAATTTCATTTTTTTAGGAAAATTTTGTAACGTTTTTGAAAAAAATGTTCCGTTATTTCGAACATTTTAAGATTACAAACAAATATTACGTATAGAGAAACCTAGCTGTAAATTAATTTTAAAGCATCTCTTTTTGGTCAAATAAAACTTGTGTGCCTTAAAATGCACTTTAGTTTTAAAAGGGTTAAAATTAACTATTAGTATTTAAAAATATTTCTTTGTTTTAATTTTAATTAATTTTAACTAATGCTGAAGTCTTAAAGAGTAAAAATCCCCAAAAAGAATTTAAAGACTTCCTCATTTTAATCTTTAAATTAAAAAATCTTTGCTGAGATACGAAATCTTTCTATTAATGGTCAAGATCTAATGGTGTTTGTTTCAGCACATACACACCTCTATGCTAATGTTTGTATATTGTGTTTGCAGCACCAGTGGAAACAGTGTTAACAATGGTTTCTGAGAAAAAATAAACGCCACAATTAAGTTTTAGGGATAAATTGCAATTTTATGAGAAGAGCTTTTGTTATGATAACACAGGCCAATAAATTTTTATCCAATAGACCAGAGAATACATTAATAAAGGTTTAAGCTGCGCTGGGTCTGAATCTGACCTCAGAATTTGCTTATTACATCAGGTTTTCGAGATATCTTAGCTTAAATTTAAACACAACCCCTTTTTCGTCATATTGAAGACGTTATAACTGCGCGAGTTTAACGCTGAACCGATAACGCTCAAATGCAATACCAAACTGCTCGGGACAACAACAAGTTAATATGTTAAGTTTCATTCAGTTTTTGAAAGTCCTTCCAATTACCATTAAAATAAATGTTTAAACCTTGTAATATTTCGTTTCTTCTCTGAGATATCTAAACGAGAAGTTTGAAAAACCGCGGATTTTCGCAACGTTCATGGTATTTTCGCTATGAACGCAAATTCAATAAATTTTTCGCACAATTTCGCCTTTTTTTCACGACAAAGCTCAAAAAACGTAGTTTTTTTAAATAAACCGGAAAATATCATGAATACAGCGAAAACCTGAGTTTTTCAAACTTCTGGTTAAGACATCTCATAGAAGGAACAAGATATTGTTAAGGTTAAACATTTTTTAAAAATTATTAAAAGAACTTTCAAACACCATAATAAATTTTATAAATAGAGGTAAAGTCGCGCAGTTATAATTATTTCACAGATATGACTGAAACCTAACATATTTACTTGTTGTTGTCCCGAGCAGTTTGGTATTGCATATGAGTGATATCGATTCAGTGGTTTCAAAGTTATGAACGAAAATGTAAGAATTCATCGAAGATTTTGGTACACTTCACATAACCTAAAAATACAAAATGCTTTAATTTGACTGCTGATTGTCATACGAGAACATAATTGGATACTGAATGGTATTTAAAGTACAAAAATATTTAAAAAATCGCGGAATTCTTTTTTAACAAAAAATATTTTTCAAAAAAATTTTTCTCAATATTTACTTCCAAAAAAGGTGTTGAAATTTTCTTTAATTTCTTATATAACACAGGGCAATTTTGGGTATTAGGGGTACGCTGATTTCAAATCTGGCTACCTTTTTTTGTGTCAGCTCTAGTTTTTGAGATATAGCCTGAGGAAACTTTGAAAATAGGCTTTTTTTGGCATGTTTGTAAGTCTATATTTACCAACACTAGTCTTACATCCAAAAAGTGAATGACGATTTTAGGTATGTTGGATATGCTGATTCCAAAAATGCTCTTACTTTTGTTGAGTCATCTTTAGTTTTTGAGATATCGCTAAAATAAAATTTGTAAATTTATGTCCTCTTTAATTTTGTCTGAATATTTATCCCTTTTTAATAACTCGAAAATTAGAGCTGTCAGAAAAAAGCTAATACCAGTTTTGGAATCCTGGCATCCAATATAGTTAAGTTCGTGTTTAAAACTGAGGCACTAAATTTTTTTTTGGAAATTATAGCCATGCAAAATTGGTAAAAACGCACTTTTTCGACTCTTTAACAGGGATTTGCTCGAGAACGCGAGCTGATGGAAACAATTGGAAAACAGATTCTAAATCAGTTGTCAAAGGTCAGGCAAATTGAAAAAGTTCAAATTTTGTGAACCTGTGTAATTTATAAAAATGTGTCTTTTTATACAAAAGTTATAGGGCACATGAGTCGTCCAGATTATAAGTTGGCCGTCCTTTATATGAACTAAGTTTTTTCCGCACAATTAATACCCCATTCACACCTGAGGTGAAATCTCGTTCGAACGAGATTTCGATCATATCGCTCATTTACTTGTATAGTGTCATAACTCAAAATGATTGATTTTACAGAAAACCTGTTTAAAGTTTACAATTGAAACTTGGTTTACGTTGCAAAAGGCCCATGAGTAGAAAATGTTATAATGGCGTGTTCTTTTCTCAAACGGTGAGTTTTAAAGATATTAATACGAATTTTTGACACAATATAAAGCAGGATATAACAAATTCTGTATTGTTTACCCAAAAATGACATATTTTGAGTTATGACACTATACAAGTAAATGAGTGATATGGTCTGCATCATTTTATAAACAACCATATGATCGAAATCTTGTTCGAACGAGATTCCACCTCAGGTGTGAATTGGGTATAAGAGAATCCCCCAAGTTTTACAAAATTTTCAACATTTTTCAACCGATTTTAAAATTTTCAACTGTTTTGGATAGAAGAAAGATAGGGCTTTTCATGAGTGTGAATTGGTTTATACATATACCCAGCAAAAATTGGCATTACTAGTAATGGGTTTTGTAATCCGAAAATTCATAAACTGTTTTGTAAGAAATTAGTTCCCAACTTTTAGCTGTCCATAATAGTCCCTGCCATAGAACCAACTTTGAGTTCCCTATAAAACTCGAAAGTAGAGATAGGCACATGAGCAGATTAGTGCGTAATTCACGTGATTTGCGCGTGATCACCCATGAGTGGGTATGTGAGTGAGTGAAAAAAAAATTGCGTTAGTGAGTGTGTGTGTGTAGATGTTTTTGCGTGATTTAGTTGCTCTTCAAATTTCTTTTCGTCCCAAACAAGCAAAAAAAAGTTTTAAAATTTGGCAAAACTTAAAATTTCGTTCCGAAAAAAACAAAAAAAAAATTGTAAAATTCGGGTAAACTTAAAATTTAAAAAAAAAAAATTTACCTTATTCAAATTTTAATTTTTGATTTTTTTTTGTGTAAATATGAGCTTCGCTAGTGTGTGTGAAGCTTGTTTGAGTGCACGTAAGTGTGAGTTGTATTAAATTTACTCACGTGATTGTGAGTATGAGTAGAAAAAAATGCTCGTGAGTGAGTGTGCGTTATTCGAAAAGTCCTGTCGTAAGCGTAAGTGAGTGTGAGTCACATGTGGCTTTCGCCCCAAAGATATGTATTTCAACATTCGACAAAAAGTCTCTATCCAGAAAGCGTCGAGAAGCTTTTACCCATCTGGGTAAAAACAAACAAGTGTTTAAAAACAGGTCAGAGCGGGCTGTGCCGAATCTTTATACCCTCCAACATGTTAAAAAAAAATTAAAAAAAAAACCAAGTGATAGTGATGAATTCGGATGTGACGGAAATTTAATACCCCCCAATATGAAAAAAAAAAAAATTTTGCCCTGGCGTTTTTTTTTTTGGAGGGGTTGGGAGAGGGGGGTTGGCTGTAGGACACTTCCCTCTCACGATTAATGTTAGAAATTTATTAATTGTGATTTTTGCACTTAAGTAATGCAATTTTATAATTATTTAAATTATTGGCGCTCATAAAAGGGACGGCAGAAAAAAATATTTTTTTAGTCCCCTGGGTCCAAGTGCGGGACTTTGAACTTGTTCTGACATAAAAATATTGCATTTGTTTACCAAAAGTTAAAAAAGCGTATAAAAATGGAGATTGGCTTAGCTTTTCAAAGGGATTTTTTTTTCAACTGCTCCGATTTGGCCCATTTACAAATTTATGGCCTATGGCAATTTTATAATTATTTAAATTATTGGCGCTCATAAAAGGGCCGGCAGAAAAAAAATATTTTTTTAGTCCTCTGGGTTCAAGTGCAGGACTTTAAACTTGTTCTGACATAAAAATATTAAATTTGTTTAACAAAAGTAAAAAAAGCTTATAAAAATGGAGATTGGCTTAGCTTTTCAAGGGGTTTTTTTTTTCAACTGCTCCGATTTGGCCCACTTACAAACTTATGGCCTAATTTTGTAAAACGAAACGCGCCGCGTTGTCAAAATTTCAATATAATTTGTTGTTGTAACAAAAAGAAATTACACAGAAATTTTGACAACGCACTAAGAAAATTATGTCATTAACTGTTTGTAGGTTATTTTAAAAAGTAAGCAGTAAAGTTATTTTAAAAGAAAAATCATTAATTTTATTATGGACTTCTTATTTTCTACTGTTTCTGTAGTTTAAAAAAATAATTTACTGTATTAAAAACGAATTTTCTGTTACATTTAATTTCGGCAGTAAAAAATTTCTTCAATAGTTTTACTGTTTTTCAATACAAAATTACTGAATATTCATTAGTTTTTTAATGTTTTGGTTAGTCATTAAATTAACATTTAAAAATGACTGTATTGTGTTTTTATTTTAAAAGAAAAAACACTGGAATGGTTTTTAAATAAAAGTTCATTTGTTTTAAGTGAATATTCACTGGAATTTACCTACATAATTTTTTGAGTGCGCGACGCGTTGCGTTTTACAAAATTAGGGTGTTAACCTGTCTATGACCATAAGACATATTACTGCCAAACTTCAGAATTCTAGCTTTTTTAGTTTGGACTACATCGTGCTTTGCGCAGACAGACAAACATTGGTATAATGTCTTAGAATTGATTAGGTATCAATAATATATACTTTATGGGGTCGTAGACCGATATGTCGGTGCGTTACACTCGGAATGACAGTGGTTGTCGTTTTCCAGAAGTTGTTTTTTTTTAAGGGGGACCTTTTAACCAATCCCTAAAAAAGTACGGCTTCAAACCCTGAGAACTATCTCCCGATATCAATATGTTCTACGCTCTCGAAGGTGATAGAGAGTATTGTGAATCACATTCTTGTTGACTTTGTGGAGTCAAACTAACTTTTCAGTGACCAATAGTATGGTTTCCGAAAACGTCGTTCTACTGGGGACCTAATGGCGTTCCGTTCGAAACATTGGAGTCGTTCCATTCACCAATTTGGTGAAAGAAAGATGGTTGATTTAGATATTAAACTCATTGCTTTTGGTGTCGGTAATAATTGCTCTCGATATACGGGCCCCCCGTAGGCTAGTTGGTAGCGTGCTAGCCTTTCAACGTGGGGGTCGTGGGTTCGATTCCCACTAGAACCCTTGGTTTTTTCGCTACAACGAGACGACGGTCATTGTTACCAGTTTTCGGTTAGGTTGAATTTATTAAAAATGAGTTGTAGATAAATAGAAAGAATAAATAAATATAATTGATCATGTGATCAAACTATTATTATTATTATATTATTATATCGAGTTTTCTCAGAGACCGAAGTATATTTGTTGTAAATGTAGTCTTATCGGTCAGGTTTCAACTCAACTTAGGGGTACCGCAGGGTTCTGTGCCTTCTCCTACTCATTTTCTTATCTTTATTAATGACCTTCGCAGCCGACAGCAACATTTTTCATTGATTTTCCTTCGACCAAAGGCCAAGCCATGGTGGGGTTGGGGAAGCGTGGCAGAATTACACTCTCAATCAGGACCTTTTGACAATCTCTGAGTGGGGTCTGGCGAATAGGGTAGATTTTAATGCACGCAGGATTCAATGTTGACGAGTTGTGGAATCAACATTTTCGGCTGGGGTAGTATTGATATTGAGGAATCGGATACTCTTGATGTTCAAGGTATGAAAATCCAGTGGTGTGACGTCCGTTGGAATAAAAATGTTTTTCAGGTGTCAAAAGAAACATTCAAGTATCTTGGTTTCTTAAAACGGTGCAAGAATTACTTCACTCCTTCCGATCTCCGGCCGAACATGGAATACAACTCCCAAACAGGGGCTTCAGAGTCTATTCAGAAATTTCTGGCCCGTGTTTAAAGGAGGGAGTGGAAGTTAATCAATGAAAGTAGAGTATCCAACTCTATTGACCTTTTGGAGCATCGTCGGAATGTGGGTTGTGTAACACTCTTCTATCGATGTTACCATGATAAGTGTTCTCTTCTGCTAAGATACCTACCTAAATAAAATCGCTAAACTGTGCAACACTGTCTGTTAACGTTCATTCAACTTCTTTAAGCTGCTCACTTTAACATCTTAACACGATCAAGTCTTAAGTCAGTTGTTAACTGAGCGCCACTCTGAAGACGTCATCAAAAAAATCACAAAACGTTAAGACGCTTAACAAAAAAAAATAATAAGGCGAGATCATTAGACCAAGAGTTATTTTAAGTTTTATGGTTTAAATGTTTTTATTGTACAATTGTGTATTAAATTACAAAGAAAATTATTGAAAAGAAGAAAGAAATTTTTATTAGCCAACGTGTTATTTAAGAAGATTCTAAGAAAAAAGTGGCAATGACCCAGTAAACTAAAAAAAAAAATTTAACAAAAGAAAAAAAATTAAGAAAAAAAAGTGAAATAATCTATCAAAAGGTTTCAAAATCAGAAGACATGAAGCCAATTGAATTGAATGAAGAATATGACATGGTAAAATTACCAAGTCAACAACAACAGGAGACTTGTTCTCTTACAGAACTACCGGAACGTTTAAAATGTGGTGAAGTTTTTCCATGGTCATGTGCGGATGAATTATATGCGGTAGAATGTAATCTCTGTGAAGATCATCCAATATGTCCATTATCAGAATTTTCACAACATATGGATGTTTGGCATAATGATTGGGAGGAAACTGCTGATGAAGTTCAAGATTTACATGATCTTGAAGAAGATCTATATGATGATGAGGATCAGTTAGATGAAGATGAAATGGATCTCTTTGCTAATGACAATGAAGAGCTAAATGATGATCTATATTTTTCATTTACCACCGAAGATAGTGGTTTATATGAACAAGACGATGATGAGGAACAAGAAGATGAAGAACAAGAAGATGAAGAACAAGAAAGTGAAGAACAAGAATATGAGATACAAGAAAGTAAGGAACAAGAAAATGAAGTAGAGAATATTCAAGAACCACAATACCTTCTACATAATATAAATAAAGTTGACGATCTTTTGGATCAACACAGTCTACAAGAAAAACTAAATGAAGATGAAATTTTAGAACTTTTTGAACAGGTATTAAGTGAACAAGAAGACAATAGAATAAAAACACCACCAAGAAGCGAAAATTATGGCGAAGAGGAGAGAGTTGGAGACAATAAGCATGACTTAAAATCAACAGAGGGTGACTTGTTAAATAAACAACAACATCAACAGCAGCATAAACATAAACAAGATCATAAATCAATAAAAGAGCATTTAAAACAAAAAGAGCAAAGAGAAAATATTGACAAAAATATAAGAGATATAGACTTGACCTTTATTGCTTCAAATGACATTGAAAGAGAAAAAATTAATAACTTAAAAATTAAGCAAAAAGGAGACAAGTGTAAAAATTTCGAAAATAATGAATATTTAAAAAATTTTGAAAATTTTAAAAATTTACAAGATAATGAAAAGAAAAAGAGAAAAAGGTCTACAATAGTAAATAAAGAAGTAATAAAATTAAATACTTTTTTGACCAAAAATTTAAGAGAGGATTTCGAGTACGAAGAATCTATCAAAAATCAAACTTTAACAGGTGAAACCAAAATCCAAGAAACAAATTATGATAATACCCCTAAATGCAATAAAAATCTGGAAACATCCTCGAAAACTCTAAGTACAAACACTCCGAAAACATTTTCTCTAAAAAAATGTAAAGTAAAATTAAGAGATATTTCAAAAGAGACAACACAGTTAAATCTTAAAGACAGCAAAAATTTCGAAGAATATCAAAACTCAAAAGTGCAATTAAATCAAAATTTAGAAAATTCTAGAAACTGTAAAGAAAATAAACTTTGCAAGATAACATCTTCTCCAAGAGCCAAAGGGAACAGGTTAAATCAGAGTTCTAAGGAAACAATAAAAATAGAAAAATTAAGTAAAGAATCTGTACCATATAAAAATATCTGTGATTTTGAGGATTTTGATTTTGAGGAAGATGCAGAAAATTCTACAAACATTGCAAAGAGAAACAAATCTGTAAGAGCACAAAATTGTTCGACAAGTGAAAATAATGTAGAAACAGTAGAAATTGAGAGACTTAGTACAGAAGATATAGAAAATTCTAAAAACTCTACAAAGAGAAAAAGTTTAGAGGCACAAAAGTTCATAACAAGAGAAATTGCTGAAGAAATAATAGAAAATGAGAAATTGACTAAAGAAGTTATAGAAAACACTACAAAGAGAAAAAGTACTTTAAGAGCACAAATTAACACAGCAAGAGAGAATGCTAAGGAAACAAAGAAACGAAATAAAAAATCTGAAACCGAAAACCATTTCTGTGATTATGAAGAAGTATTAATAGAAAAATCCGAAAGCTCCACAAAAAGAAACCCCCCTATAAGAAAACAAAAGAAAACAACTGTAAAAGCACTAAAGAGAAACACAAGAGAATATTCATTAGAAACAAAAGAAAAAGAGAAATTAAATGAAGATTTTTTAACAAACGATAATATCAGTGTTCTAGATAGAGCAAATTCGAAAAACTTTACAGAAAGAAAACCATCTGCAACAGCCCAAATAGGCAAGACAATAAAGGATATAGAAGAAACTAATGAAATATATAAATTAAATATTGAATTTATAGCACCCGAAAGTGATTTTGAAGAAGAAAGATACACAAAAGCACCGAAGAGAAAAAACAGTGATTGTTCTCCAGAAACAGAAGAGAGCTTAAATTATGAAATGTTAGGGACAACAACAGATTTTACTGATTTCAAAGAAGAAAAAAGCACAAGAGCACGAAAGAGATATAACAGTGATTGTTCTCTAGAAACAGAAGAAAACTTAAACTACGAAATGTTAACGACCGATAGTGTGTGTGATTTAGAAGAAGAGTCTATGAATAGTAAAGAAAAAGATTTAAGTGGTCTCAAAGAAGAAAAAAGCACAAGAGAACGAAAGAGATATATTAGTGATTGTTCTCTAGAAACAGAAGAGAACTTAAACTACGAAATGTTAACTACCGATAGTGTATGTGATTTAGAAGAAGAGTCTATGAATAGTAAACAAAAAGATTTAAGTGATCTGAAAGAAGGAAAAATCACACAAGCGCCTAAGAGATATATCAGTGATTGTTCTCTAGAAACAGAAGAGAACTTAAACTACGAAATGTTAACGACCGAAAGAGTATGTGATTTAGAAGAAGAGTTTATAAATAGTAAAGAAAAACCTAATAAATCTTCTAAAAGTTCTTTAAAAGCAAGAAATATTTCTCAAGAAACAAAAGAGAATTTGAATTATGAAGTGTTAATATCTGATAGAGTATGTAATTTAGAAGAGGAGTTAAAGCAAAGTGGAGAAAAATCTAAAAACTACAGAAAAAATTCTTTAAAAGCAAAGAAATCTACAAAGAGAACATACAACAGCACGAGTGAGAAAACTACGGAATTTAAAGAGAAAAAAGCAACACAAGATTTTTTTGATCTATTACAAAACGTAAAAAAATTACAAAATTCTTGTAAGAGAAAAACAGAAAATAGAACTGGTTGCTTAAGAAAGAGACAAACAAGAGACACTTCTTTAAAAACAAAAGAGAAATTACGTACTAAAGATAAATTCTTAAAAACATCTAACAGTAGAAAATATAAAATAAGTAAAAACTCGAGAGCAACCAATAAGAGTATAACTTTCTTAAAAGAGAGATATAGAAAATTAAGAGATAATTCAACAAGACAATTAAATGACAAACTGTCGGCTGCATTTCAAATCCAACAAATCTTAAAAGATTTGCAGCACAGCTCCAATTCCAGCAATGAAACTAGCTCAACCTTAACAACCATTCAAAACAATAAACACGTTCTTTATTCTTTTCCAAAATATTATAGCAAAAAGCAAAGAGCTATATTAAAATCTTGTAAGAGAAAATCAAGAGAGAATTATTTAAAATCTTTAAGAACTATTGAAAAATTAAGAAAAATTTCCGAAACTTCTTCCGATTTAGACAACTGCGCATTATTGCAAAAAAACTCTAAAAATACAGAAATATTTAAAATTCCTGAATGTTCATCACCGTTGGAGAATATAACACTTGACTCTTTGAATATTTATGACTTTTTTCCACCAACATCATTAGAAAATACTTCATATGGCACAGAATCTTCTTGTACAACACTATTTCCAGACTCCTACACAAGTGAGACCAGTTCTCTAATGCCACATGAAAATCTTCCTAGCATCTTAGAATCCTCTTCGAACATCTCCGAATTCCATAAAACTCAACAGGTACTTTTATCACCACAGTCTCCTAAAACTGAAGAAGAACATTTTGAATTTTATGAACCCAGAGAAAAACTCACTAAACATCATATTCTCCAGCTGATTTCTCTCTACAAACAACATCCATGTTTATGGGATCAATCTCATAATGACTTCTGTGAAACTGAATTATGTAAAATATCATGGCAAACCATAACCGATGAATGGAATAAATATTGTAAACGTAAATTTACCATAGCAGAAGTGAGAATACGCATGTGTACTTTGTGTCAGCGTTATCTTCAAGAAAGTGAACGTTTAGTGTTAGAGGGAGAATTAGACGAGAGTACAAAATTTCCGTATTTCGAGCAATTGCAATTTTTAGGACAACAAAAATCTTTACAAAAGAGGCGGGAACTATATAATCAACAAAATGCTAAAGTATTGGAAACTTATCAACATTTTCCCATACTCTGGCATGTAAGCCACTATCAATTGAGACAAGCTAAAGAGAGATCGAAAGCATTTCAGAGTATAAGCACTGCTCTCAAATTGTGTGGTATACATCTCTCTACGTTGGCAGTACAAAAGAGAATACGTTCTCTTAGGAAATGTTATCGTTTAGAAAAGATACGTTATTTATACTCTCAAGTAGAGCAAACGAAATTCGAATCATCCTTTAAACATTATAAAAGGATGCAATTTCTGGATAAACATATAGATCCATTTAAATGTCGTATTTGTGGTAAAATATTTGCAAATTTTACAGAATATCGTGATCATGTGGAAAATGAAAATCATGGTAATATTGTTGATGAAGATTCTGAAACAGAGCAGGAAAATGAGGAAGAAGCTGAGAGAGAACTGATAGATACTGTGGGAAATAATTTAATAGAAACTGAGGAAAATTGTGGAACCCCTAATCCTAATGGAAATTGTGCAACAACAGAAAATATTAAATGTAAGACCCTCGATGTAAATGAAAGTTTTATAAATACACCAGAAACACCCGAATCTATTCCTAACTCTGAAAATGTTAATGGAAATGATGTTTATTTAGATAATTCCTTTTCCGTTATCAATGAAGTTTTAATTTATCCTCCAAGATGCGGTGAAGAAATAATTTTAAATTCTATGGAACTAGAAGATGATATTATTGAAGAAATTATGGAAAATGTTTCAAATGATGATAGTTTTATGACACAATCACTGGACCAAGTAAGTATTTTAAGAAACTTAAAGTTTTCCTAAACCTTACAGATCTTAGATTCTGAGACATTTTTGTTTTATCGAGAAAAATTCACAGATTCTGAGATATTTTTAATGGAGAAAATTTTCAGATTCTGAGACAGATTCTAACAAATTTTTTATATAGAAAAATTCTCAGATTCTGAGAAACATTTTAAATAGAAAAATTCTCAGATTTTGAGACACTTTTTGTATAGAAAAATTCTCAGATTCTGAGAAATATTTTTGAATAAAAAATTTTCAGGTTCTGAAAAATTTTTTTTTAAAAAAAAATTCTCAGCTTCTGAGAAACTTTTTATATAAAAAAGTTCTCAGATTCTAAGAAAATTTTAATATAAAAAATTCTCAGATTCTAAGAAACTTTTTATATAAAAAATTCTCAGATTCTGAGAGACTAAGAAAAGAAAGTTTTCTAAGAAGTTTTTTATATTAAAACTTTTTTAGAATCTGAGAATTTTTCGATACATACAAAAATATCTCTGAATCTGATAATTTTCCCATATGGAAAATGACTCAGATTCTGAGAAACTTTTTATATAAAAAATTCTCAGATTCTGAAAAACTTTTTATATAAAAGCATTTGTTCAGACTCTGAGAAACTTAATTTATAAAAAAATGTCTCCGATTCTGAGACATTTTTCATATGAAATTTTTGTATCGAAAAATTCTCGGAATCTAACAAAACTTTTTATATTAAAAAGTTCTTAAAAAGCTTTCATATAGAAAAATTCTTTGATTCTCAGACACTGTTTACATAGGAAAAATACCTCAGAATCTATGATTATCAAATCCCCTTTTTCTCTTCTAGTTCATCAATTCTGTCAGCAGTTTAGATGATATTACTTTAAGTGACTGTATGTCTCCAGTATCATTACCCGCTACTCTTATGGCTATGAAAGTCACAAATCTTGATGTAGACAATGAAATTGTTATTGATCAAACTAATGATATCAAAAGTACAAATAATGGCGATCAATATGGGCAGGATTTGAATGAAAATGAAGTCGAGGTACATCAAAAAAATATAGAACAATTAGAAAATGAGTTGGATCAATCAGAAAATGATGTTGCTGATGATTTCAATCAAACAAATTTGGAAAATTCAGAAACAGTTCATGAAGAGAACGTAAGTAGTAGTTGTAAGAGAATGATGAGATTTTAGCTTTTAAAGAAAAGTCCTTTTATAAGGAAAAGTTTTTTTTATAAAAGAGAAAGAGTACTTTTTAAGAAAAAGTAATTTTTTCAGAAAAGGTAATTTTTGCAGTAAAGAGTGTTTTTTCAAGATAAAGTACTATTTTTAAGAAAAAGTACTATTTTTAAAAAAAAGTACTTTAAGGAAAACAATACTCTTTTTTGGAAAAATACTTTTGTAAGAAAAAAACCTATTTGAAGAAATAGTAGGTACTTTTTCAAAAGAAAATTACTTTTTGAGAAAAGTACTTTTTTTAAGAAAAAGTATTTTTTATAAAAAATAAAATTAAAGATCAAGTACATTTTTTAAAATTAAGTACTTTTTTAAGAACACTTTTAAAAAAAGTACTCTTTTAGGAAATTGCTATTTTAGGAAAAGTAAGTTTTTTAAGAAAAATCACTTTTTTATTAAATAGAAAATTACTATTTTAAAAAGAAGTACTTTTTTACAGATAACGTACTTTTTATACCCTCCACTTATTGTTAGTGATAGAGGGTATATATAAGTTTGTCATTCCGTTTGTAACTCATCGAAATATCGGTCTGGGACCCCATAAAGTATATATATTCATGATCCCCGATCGATTCTAAGACATTCTAGCGATGTCCGTCTGTCCTTCTGTCTGTGGAAATGTTGATCACGGCCAAAATATAACACGGAGATGACTGAAACTTAAAATATTTATTGGAAGTTCTCCCGAGAAGTTTGGTATTGCATTTGAGCGATATCGGTTCAGCGGTTCAAAAGTTATGAACGAAAATGTAAGTACACCTCAAAAATTTTAGTACATTCAACATAACCTAAAAATACAAAATGCTTTAATTCGACTGCTGGTTGACGTATGTGAACAGAATTGAACACCAAATGGTATTTAAACAAGTACAAACATATTTTTTGCAAAAAAAAAAAAAAAAAAAAACGCGGATTTTTTTTTTTAAAAAAAAAAAATTTTTAAAAGTAATTTCCTTGTAAAAAAACGTTTTTTGCAATAATCTTTTTGAAATTGTGGAAGGTATCACTACATTCGGCAAGGCCGAATTTAACTTTTATACTTGTTTTAAAATAAAGTACTTTTTTAAGATAAAGTACTCTTTTAAAAAAGTACTATTTTAGGAGAAGAAAAAGTACTTTTTTAAGAAAAAGTACTATTTTAGGAAAGAAGTAGTAAGAAAACTACTATTTTAGGAAGAGAAAGTGTTTAAAAAAAATACTTTTTTAAGAAAAAGTACTCTTTTAGAAAGCTTAATTTTAAAAATTAACTTCTTAAAGTTTTCTGTTAAAATTTTTTTAAATTTAAAATTTAAAAATAAGAAATAAATACCTTAACCTTTCTTTTTTAGAACTCCCCTCCTACCCTCTTAGTCAAAGTTGAGTCTCTTGGCTATTCTTTGGATCTTAAATTGGTCACTGACCATAAAAAACTTGAAACACCAAATGCAACACTTCAATACGACGATGATCATGAGGTTACCACCGCTGAAGTAGATGGTATTTTTGCTCGTATACCCGTTAATGATATACGTAAAATGATTGCTTTATATAGAAAATATCCACAAATATGGAATCCCAATCATTTGGATTATAATTCACGTAATTTACGTAGACAAGCTTGGTGCAGTCTGACGGCAGAATATTGTAAAGCTGTGGGTAGACAATTCTCTTGGAGAACTTTACATCGTAAGCTGACGGATTATGCTAAATACTATAAGAAATTGATAACGGAACAACAAGATTATGATAAAGTGGAGAATAAGTGGACATTTTATGAGGATTTAACATTTTTGAATGATGTGGTAAGTAGGAAAAGAGGGAAATTGTGCTTTAAAGAGATGAAAGTCCTAGACCTCAGTGTGTTTACTATCAAAGCTTAATCTATTGAAACCATTTTAAATTTTAAAGCTTTAAAAAAGCTTTTAACTTTTTTTGTTCCATTTTGCTGAACTGCTTTGTGGGTAAGATCGACTAGTAAAAGCTTTTATTATTACAGTATAAAGCTTTTACAGATAGTGTGTTTTTATTCTCTTTGGTGAAAAGCTTTATTTCTGAAAATAAAGTAAAAACCTCGGTTTTTTTAGTTTAAATAAAAGCTTAGTTCCCCAATTTTTTTTTAACTAAAAAGCTCATTAAACTTTAAAGCACAATTTTATGGATTGTTTTTAGTTTTTATTAATTTTCTTATATTATTATATTTTTCTTTATAGATTCCCGTCCATGATGAACTACAGCGTACCGTCCATCATCGTGATAATAATTTCAAAATTATTGGAATTTACAAGTCCATACCTCAACTATGGGACATTAAACATCGCGATTTTAATAAAAGGCCAGTAAAACAACGTAATATTGAAATACTGTGTAATCGTTTACAAGAAGAATATAATCTACAAATAACACCGGAACGTTTAAAAAATCGTTTAATCGAATTGCGTTCTCAATATCGGGCAGCTAAAAAGCAAAGACTAAAAGCTCTGAAAACTAAACCAGCCTTTACAGCAGATTATGAATTTTATGAAGCCCTAATGTTTTTAGATCCCTACATAGATCCCTTTATATGTGAGCACTGTAAAATGGAATTCAAAAAACTAACCGACTACACACATCATTTGCGCAAAGAGCATGAAACAAAAAAAGTATTAAGAAATCAACCACTTTCCCAGAGCGATCATATAGATGATAATGATTCCCAGTTGGGAAATGTTTGCCATATATGTGGTATTAAATTTAGCAGTCGTAGTAATCTTGTACATCATTTACAACGTCATGATGGCATTAGAAACTATCCCTGTACCATGTGTTCAAAGAAATTTTACAATGCCCACTCCTTGAAGGTACACATAAGGACACATACCAAGGAATGTCCTTATACATGTGAAAAATGTGGCAACTCATTTGTTAGTGCCAGCAAATTAAATCAACACGTTAAGCGTCATTCGAATAAAAAAGATTTCCCATGTGATTATTGTCCCAAGGCGTTTTTTACAGCCTTTGAAAGGGAACGACATACCAGACGACATTTAAATATAAGAGACAAAATTTGTCCTATATGTGATAAAACATTTGTGGCTGGTTCATCGTACTATGCACACATGATGTTGCATAATGATACAAAAAGATTTTCCTGTGATAGATGTGATATGAAATTTGCCCAATATGCGGGATTGTATAAACATAAAAAGAGACATCATAAAACGTAATAAATTAAATGGAAATTTAAAAAATTAAATAATAAAGAACAGTTTTTAATGAAAAGGAATAGAATGGAATGAAATAGAAAATTTAAAGCTTTTGTAAAAGCTTTTATTTATTTTTTTTTTGTAAAATCGCACGTTATGGGAAAAAATCTAAATTTTCAGTTTAAACGACTTCGCTAAATAAAGCTTTTTTACCGCACATTAATTCGTACATTTATTCAGTCTAATTTTATAATTTTTTTTATTCTTAAGGAGCCGGTACTTTTTTGCAGGTTTACCTCCATAAAGTTCAATTCAGTCCTATTTAATGTGATATCATTTGAGATTTTTAAAAAAAAAAACTTTGGTAAATTTTATTTTTAGTTTTTTAATGGAACAAAGTGGAATAAAATATTTAAAACTAAATTTTGTGCTGTTTTTTTATAAAAGCTCTTTAAAGAAACTAATTTTAAATCCTCCAATTTCTTTATATGCTTAGCGGAACATAGTGGAATGAAACAAAAATTTTAATAGAACTTAGAACAATTACTTTTGTGCCATACTCGACTGAAATTTAAGTTAATTTCTAATATTTTTGAAGTGGATCACAACGGAATGAAACATATATTGCGGATTTAATAGAAACTCGAACAATTATTCTTGCCCAGTACTTTACTGGAATTTAGAGTATTAAATTATAAATAAACAAGTTCACATAATATTTTAAATATATTTATTTTTAGTTTCTAAATGGAACAAAGTGGAATAAAATATTTAAAACTAAATTCTGTACTGTTTTTTATAAAAGCTTTGTAAAGAAACTGGTTTAAAATCCTCCAATTTCTTTATATGCTTGGTGGAACATGGTGGAATAAAACAAAAGTTTTAATAAAATTAAGAACAACTACTTTTGTGCTATACTCAACTGAAATTTAAGTTAATTATATATATTTTTGAAGAGGATCAAAATGAAATGAAACATATGTTACGGATTTAATAAAAACTACAACCAGCAAAAATTGGCATTACTAGTAATGGGTTTTGTAATCCGAAACAGATGTTAATCAGTAGTTACTTATTGAATGAAACACTAATTATTTTAACAAGGGCGTGAGACAAAAATAACTAGTGAAGAGTATAGAGATAAATAAGTAGTTACTGCCTCGGATTACAAATAAGGAGTAAAAACCCATTACCAATAAGAAGTAAAATAATTAGTTAATTAAAACATTTAAAATTTAACTTGTTTTTACTAAAATTTAAAAATTTCGTAATTTTTATTAAGTTTTTAAGTACTTTTTAAGGTAATTGAATTGTAAAGGTTAAAAACTGCAAGTGCAAGGATATATTATTACTTAGAAGTACTTTTATAATATATTACTGAAAAGTAGTTACTTTTGGGCTTAAAATAATGTTAATGATAATGGGTACTCATTATAAATAATGTACTTGGTAATGATTACTTTTCACAACTCATTACCATGTTTTTGCTGGGTTATTCTTGCCCAGAACTTTACTGGAATTTAGAGTATTAAATTATAAAAAACAAGTACACATAATATTTTAAATATATTTATTTTTAGTTTCTAAATGGAACACAGTGGAATAAAATATTTAAAATTAAATTTTGTTCTTTTTTTTTAAAAAAAGTTTTGTTATGAAACTGGTTTTAAATCCTCCAATTTCTTTATATGCTTAGCGGAACGGAACAAAGTGGAATGAAACAATAATTTAAATAGAATTTAGAACAATTTGTGAAGAAACTGGGCTTAAATACTCCAGTTTCTTTATATGCTAGCGGAACATAGTGG
Organism: Pegoplata infirma; assembly: GCA_963921195.1. Classification (NCBI taxonomy): domain Eukaryota; kingdom Metazoa; phylum Arthropoda; class Insecta; order Diptera; family Anthomyiidae; genus Pegoplata; species Pegoplata infirma. The sequence continues at coordinate 203,495,165 of OY992540.1, forward strand.
AATGAAACAAAAATATTAATGTGATATCATTTGAGAATTTTTACAAAACTTTGGTAAACTTTATTTTCAGTTTTTTAATGGAATACAGTGGAATTAAATATTAAAAATTTAATTTAGTACTGTTTTTTATAAAATCTTTGTAAAACAACTGGTTATAAAGGCTTTGTAAAAAAACTGGTCCTCCATTTTCTTTATATGCTTAGCGGAACATGGTGGAATGAAACAAAAGTTTTAATAAAATTTGGAACAATTACTTTTGTGACATACTCAACTAAAATTTAAGGTAATTACATATCGAGGGCCTATATTCAAAACCCTCTATCTTCCATTTTCACGAAAATGACTTTTTGATGGCAAAATATTCATTAAAACGGCCCTCATCTCCCAGCAAAATGTTCGATTCCAAAGAATCGGTTGTGGAATCAACTATACTACCCTGCAATCGATTCTACTATGCATTGCATCATCGATGATTTTTGTTTGAGATTGTCACGAAAGCAATACATCCTTTTCCTCCAAACTAGAACACTTATCTGTTCTACGGAATCTGTTCTAGAATATGTTGCATATAGTGGTACAAGAAGGGATTTCGCGATTTTTTAATGGTTACATATCTGTTCCATGTAATGAATTATGGAACTAGTTCTGAATAATTAAATAAAATTATTTTTTTTTACATTTTTTTTTTTATTTTTTCTTCTATACAAAAATTCTAAAATTACATACAATAAGTACATATTTATTTAAAATTATTTTATCACAATAAAAATGTCTTAAAATCTAAGATTTTTCCTATAGGAAAAATGTCCCAGAATCAAAGACTTTTTCTATAGGAAAAATGTCTCAGAAACCGAGACTTTTTCTATTGAAAAAATGTCCCACAATCTGAGACTTTTTCTATAGGAAAAATGTATCAAAACCTGAGACTTTTTCTACAGGAAAAATGTCTCAGAATCTGAGACTTTTTCCATACGAAAAAAGTCTCAGAATCTGAGACTTTCTATAGGAAAAATGTCTCAGAATCTGAGACATTTTCTATAGAAAAAATGTCTCAGAATCTGAGACTTTTTCTATAAGAAAAATGTCTCAGAATCTGACTTTTTCTATAGGAATAATGTCTCAGAATCTGAGATTTTTTCTATAGGAAAAATGTCTCAGAATCTGAGATTTTTTCTACAGGAAAAATGTCTTGGAATCTCAGACTTTTTCTATAGGAAAAATGTCTCAGAATTTGATACTTTTTCTACAGGAAAAATGCCTCAGAATCTGTGACTTTTTCTATAGGAAAAATATCTCAGAATCTGAGACTTTTTCTATTGGAAAAATGTCTCAGAATCTGAGACTTCTTCTATAGGAAAAATGTCTCAGAATCTGATACTTTTTGTATAGGAAAAATGTTTCAGAATCTGAGAATTTTTCTATAAAAAAATGTCTCAGAATCAGAGACTTTTTCTATAGGAAATATGTCTCAGAATTTGAGACTTTTTATATAGAAAAAATGTTTTGAATCTGAGACCTTTTCTAAAGGAAAAATATCTACAACATTTTTTTTAGAAAAATTCTATAATTCGCGACATTTTTCCTTAAGAAAAAATCGAGGATTTAAAAAATTTGAACATTTCAAAAATTGTGTGAAACTGTGGATACATACTACAATCTTGATCATACTTGAAAGATGAATAGTTTATCCCACGCTCCTGGTTTCATTAGAACAACCGACAGCATCAGTACTCCCAAGTTACAGCTTAAAAGCTTAAAATATGTATATTTTTACCTCCTCACATTTTTGGAATCTGAAAGCAACAATAAAACAACATTATAAGTACTACGTTAACCAAAATATGTTCATAATAATTAAGACGTGTACTTACGTTATTTTCACCAAATATCCGCCAAATATATCCGCAATGAATTAAAAACCACAATAAGTGCTGCGAAAATCCAAAAATTTGTCAACATAAAGTTAACAAATAAATTGTTTTTTTTTTATAAATTTTATTTTTCTGTTTGACATTTTTTTCAAAAATTTTAAGTTTTTTTATCGATTCCGTGGAAACAGTAGAGGAATGGAGTAACATTACTGGGGAATCTATTCTAGAATACATTGACAAAGAAACGATTCCAAAAAATTTTGCTGGGTATGGTGTAAAATTCAGAACAAAAATATTTTTTTTTTGCTATTTTATTTGCATTTTTGGTTTTCTCTATCTCTTACACAATTAATTTTTCTGAATGCAAAACCCTCTATCTTTTCAAATAATTAATTTAGAAATATTTGTTTTGAATAATTTTATCATGCATTACATGTTTTCATACTAATTTTTGCGTGCTGCACATGAATTTATCAACAAAATTCCAGAACCACGATTTTGGTCCACTGATGCTAATTTTTTCTGAAAATTCTTGTTTGACTTTTTTAAAAAAATATGTCTCAAACTTTGGATGTCTTGTGTACATTGTGAAACAAAAATTTTTATCTTAAAAATCCCGATGCTGATCAGCATCTGTGGACCAAAATCCCGTTTTTATTTTTTTTTACTATTTCTTACATAACATACTCAACAGTTTGTCAACTTTTGAGACGAATTCGGTAAAAAAAATAATTTTTGTCTTAACAATCCGCACATGTGGACCAAAACCGCGATTTCGAAATTATTTATAAGCCGTTATCATTAATAAATTACGTTAAAAATTAACCGATGTCATAAATGAAATCATAATAATTCATTTTTATTAAAATGCAAAACCCTCTATCTGATCATTTTCATTCCTGTACTTAATATTTTTGAGAAACAAAACCCTCTATCTATCCTCTAAAATCCCCAATAGTGCAAAATTTTAAAAACGAATTATATGTCAGATTCAGTAGTTGATTTAAAAAAATATTGTAGAATATCGAATTTTAATTACTCTAACAATTCGCGAAATAAACAGTTTTTTGGCTCTCCTGAAAAGTTGTGTTTTTTTAGATAGAGGGTTTTGAAAATAGGCCCTCGATATATTTTCAAGCGGATCAAAATGCAATGAAACATATATTATGGATTTAATAGAAACTACATCAGTTATTCTTGCCCAGAACTTAACTGGAATTTAGAGTATTAAATTATAAATAAACAAGTATACATAATATTTTAAATATATTTGTTTTTAGTTTCTAAATGGAACAAGGTGGAATAAAATACTTAAATTTAATTTTGTTACTGTTTTTTATAAAAGTTTTGTAAATAAACTGGTTTTTAATCCTCCAATTTCTTTATATGCTTAGCGGAACATGGTGGAATGAAGCAAAAGTTTAAATAGAATTTGGAACAATTACTTTTGTGCCATACTCAACTGAAATTTAAGTTAATTATATATAGTATTTTTGAAGCGGATCAAAATGGAATTAAACAAATATAACGGATTTACCACGAGGAGCAATATGTTTTAGTAATTCTGGTACTTTAGCACGATTGTTTGGTACTTTTGCTAAGACTTTTTCGCAATTTTGCATGTAAATTTATTATTTTTGAAAGTTATGATTTTTTTTTATTTTACTGATCTTGAAAATTTATATTTTTGAAACTCCTTAATTTGTTTGTACTTATTGAAAGTGTTTGGTACTTTTCAACAGTTTTTTGCGATTTTAATGTTCCTTTTTTATCAGCCCCTAAATTAATTCTTGTTTACGTGTCTTTACTTACACATATATTTTTTGCAATTGCGGTACTTTTAAAAGATTTTCTGGTACTTTTTGATAAGATTTTGTTATTTTTGGAAATAATTGATATTTTTTGTACTTTTATTTATTTTACTACTTTTAGAAAAGTTAACGAAACTACCCAGGCAGAAACTGCCAACCGTTCCAAAGAAAAAGTCTCGGCAAAGCACTTTATTTTTGTGTAGAAGGTAGTATGAATTCGAAAAAGTGCTTTCCAAGCGCTTTGCCAATGTTTTTCTATTTAAATCCGTTCAAAGTATAAACTTTTTATTAAAATTTTTTAATTTTCATAACAATTCTAATATTTTTTATTTCCCTGCAGGATAAGTGGCCGGTTCTTGATAGTTCTCGTGATATGTCACTTATACACAATGACCTACATATTACAAACACCTTTTATATAAAAACACCTGTTTCTTTCGTGAGGAAGTGTCTTAAACTCCGGATACATCACCCTTAAACTCCGGATACATACCCGTTTCGGTTCAATACACCACTTTTTTTTCGGGAATTTTCCAAATTTTTTTCCTAAAAGCATTTTAATAAATTTTTTATTCCAAAACGCAAAGAAAACTGTAAACTATTTTTTTCCGGGACTTAGAAAATTGTTCAAAGTTTGTTCAAAATTTTTTTATCCTAATAAATGAGTCAATAAATTTTTTTATCCTAATTTTATAAACTTCTTTATTCAAATAAGTCTTATGGACTTATGTATACAATTTAGATACGTCCCATTTTTTTGTTCTTAAAGTGCTATTATAGTACCATATTTTTTGTTTTTAAATCGCTTTCAAAGCGCTTTAAAATAGCAACGGCATACCGTTTACCGTGGTTATCATTTTGGACGCTGGGAGAGTACTAAACTTTGGTGCTTTCCCAGCACACAAGCGACCATAAAAGGTACTTTGCCAGCACTCTCCCGTTTGTATTTTTCTGCCTGGGTATGTTAATTTTTAAGTACTTTTTGGAGGTGTGCTGGTACTTTTTAACATTTTTTGGAAGTTTAATGTTTTTGTAATGGTACTTTTTTTAATAATTAGATCAGAGATGGAAAATCGAAATTTTGGAATGGTAGTGGAGCTTAACCAAAAAAGTACTTTTTCGCATTCGACGGTACTAAAAATAATAAATTAATAAAAAAAGTTCTTAAATTGATGCCATCGTTATCAATTTATTTATTTTTTGGAGAAAAACTCATCTAAGAGGGATTTAAATCAAAAATGTATTTTTTTAAGCTTTTTCCAATGAAAAACGGTAAATTATCAGGAATTCTTTTAGATTTGGTTGAACAAATGTATAAAAACTAGAGATGGGAGCTGGTCACGTGATTTGCGTGATTTACGTGTATCACGCGTGAATCACGCGTGAGTGTGAGTGATTTTCATTTCAATCACGTGATTGTGAGTGAGCGTGAGTTGAAAAAAAATCTGAGTGAGTGATTAGTGAGTGAGTCATTTATTTTTTGCGTGAGTTTGCGTGATTAGATTTTTTGGTTTGCCCAATTTTTTTTTTAATTTTTTGTAAAAAAATTTTTTTGGAGTTTTTTTTTTTTGGTAAGAAAATTTTATTGCGTGAGTAGATTTTGCGTGACTGACGCGTGAGCGTGATTGAATCTGGCGTGAGTCAAGCGTGAGCGTGAATAAGTTTTTTATTACTCACGTGATCGTGAGTGAGCGTGAGTAAAAAAAATTGCGTGAGTGATTAGTGAGTGATTCGATTTTTTTTTGCGTGAGCGTGAGTGAGTGTGAGTCAAAATCTACTCACGCGCCCATCTCTAATAAAAACTTCTGGTATAGAAAAGGTACTATGTAAATCAGTCGCGGGGGTACTACGGTATCTTAGAGAGTGAAAAAGTACCGAAAAAAAATTCTAAAGTACTAACTTTTCCATCCCTGAAGCAGATGTCCCCAGTCAAATAAATTCTTTTTAGTACAATTTGGATGTGTGTTGGCACTTTTTAACCGTTTTTGGAAGTTTTCTGCTTTGTAATAGTACTTTTTTAATTTTAAATGTCCCCAATCAAATAATTTTCTCAGCACATCCCTAACCGAATATATTTCTGGTACTTTAGCTGTGGGTGGCTTTTTTGTATTTTTATATTCAATTTTGCAATTTTTGTACTTAAGGAAGGTGTTTTGGTACTTTTTAACAGTTTTTGGAAGATTTGCGTTTTTTTTTTTACTCGAGATATCTTGGTACTTTTTAACAGTATTTTGAAAATTTGTGTTTTTCAATGGTCCTTTTTTATTTGCACCCAAATTTATTAAGTCCTTACGTTTATATTTTTTAAAATTGTGGTACTTTTGCAAGATTTTCTGGTATCTTTTATTATTTGAGACGATTTGTTATTTTTAAAATTTAATTTATTTTTCGGTTTAGGGTTTTTAATGGTCCTTTATTATTTGCCCGTAATTAATTCTTGTTTACGTGTCTTTACTTATAAATTTTTTGCAATCGCGGCCCTTTTAAAAGGTTTTCTGGTACTTTTTGATAAGATTTTGTTATTTTTGGAAATAATTGATATTTTTGTACTTTTATTTATTTTACTTTTTATTTAAAATGGAATGAAACAAATTATATGTTAATTTTTAAGTACTTTTTGCAGGTGCGTTAGTACTTTTTGACATTTTTTGGAAGTTTAATGTTTTTGCTAGTAATGCTAGTTTCTTAATAAGCAGCCAAATAAATTATTTTTAGTACAATTTGAATGTTTGTTGGCACTTGTTAACAGTTTTTTGAAGTTTGCTGCTTTTTAATGGTACTTTTTTGATTTTAAATGCCCCAATCAAATAATTTTTTCAGTACATTCCTAACCGTATTTATTTCTGGTACTTTAGCTGTGACTTTTTGTATTTTTATATTCAATTTTATTATTTCTGAAATTTTTGTACATATTGAAGGTGTTTTGGTACTTTTTAACAATTTTTGGTAGATTTGCGTTTTTTGTACTTAATTGAGATACATTGGTACCTTTTAACAGTATTTTAAAAATGTTGTGTTTTTCAATGGTCCTTTTTTATTTGCCCCCAAATTAATTAATGGCCTAATTTTGTAAAACGCAACGCGCCGCGTTGTCGAAATTTCAATACAATTTGTTGTTGTAACAAAAACAAATTACACAGAAATTTTGACAACGCGGCGCGTTGCGTTTTACAAAATTAGGGGGTTAGTCTTTACGTTTATATTTTTTAAAATTGTGGTACTTTTCCAAGATTTTCTGGTACCTTTTATTATTTGAGACGATTTTGTTATTTTTAAAAAAAATTCTTTTCGGTTTAGGGTTTTTAATGGTATTTTTTTATTTGTCCCTAAATTAATTCTTGTTTACGTGTCTTTACTTATAAATTTTTTTCAATTGCGGTCCTTTTAAAAGGTTTTCTGGTACTTTTAAGATTTTGTTATTTTTGGAAATAATTGATATTTTTGTACTTTTATTTATTTTACTTTTTTGTAAAATGGAATGAAACAAATTATATGTTAATTTTTAAGTACTTTTTGCAGGTGCGTTGGTACTTTTTAAATTTTTTTGGAAATGTTGAGTTTTTGTAATGCTACTTTTTTAATAAGTATATGTCCCCAACCAAATATTCAAATTCTTTTAGTACAATTTGGAAGTGTGTTGGCACTTTCTAACAGTTTTTTTGAAGTTTGCTGCTTTTTTAATGGTACTTTTTTTTATTTAAAATGACCCAATCAAATAATTTTTTCAGTACATCCCTAACCGTATATATTTCTGGTATTTTAGTTGTGACTTTTTTGAAATTTTTGTACATAGTGAAGGTGTTTTGGTACTTTTTAACAGTTTTTGGAAGATTCGCGTTTTTTTGTACTATCTTGGTACTTTTTAACAGTATTTTGTAAATTTGTGTTTTTCAATGGTACTTTTTTATTTGCCCACAAACTTTTATATTTTTTTTTAAATTGTGGTACTTTTCCAAGTTTTTACTTTTATGTTGATGCCTTTCTTATGAATTCTTGCGTACGTCTCTGCCCTTATATATTTTTTAGTAATTGCTATGCTGTTGCATGATTTTCTGGTACTTTTTTTTAACATGATTTAGTTATTTTGGGAAATCCTTAAAAATTTGTATTTTCACAGAGCCTTTGTGTTTTGCTGTTGCATGATTTTCTGGTACTTTTTTCAAATATGATTTTTTTATTTTAGGAAATCCTTAAAAATTTGTATTTTTAAGGATCCTTTGTGTTTTGGTACTTTGAAAAAGTTTTTGAAAAATCTATGTTTTTTTAATGATCCTTTTTTATTTGCCCCCAAATTAATTCTTGCTGGGGTACTTTTGCATGATTGTCTGGTACTTTTTGTTATTTATAGATACAATTTTGTTATTTTTGGAAAAAATTTTAATTTTTTGTACTTTTATTTTGTTATTTAGATGCCTTTGTAATAAATTCTTGTGTGTGTCTCTGGCATTATGTATTTTTAATAATTAGGATACTTTTTGCAAGATTTTTTGGTACTTTTTACGTTGTTATTTTAATTTTTTGATACGGTGTTGTTATTTTTTGAAATAACTGCTATTTTTTTAACTATTCTTTCACTTTAATTGAAAACTTGTAATTTTGTCGCTTATATGGATTTTTTGTTTTGTACTTTTTTGGTACTTTTTGAAAATGTTAGAAAGTTTGGTTTCTTTTTATTGACACTTTTTTGTTGTGTAGTTGCTTCTATAATGAGTTGTTGTTTAACGTCTTTATTTATTTTAACAATTGGGTACTTTTTATGATTTTCTGGTACTTTTATCGGACTTTTTCGTATTTTTAGATACGATTTTTTGTATTTTTAAAAATAACTATTTCTTTGTACTTTTTGTTAACTATAATAAATAATAAAAGCTCTTTTATGGATTTTTTGTACTTTTTGGAGTGTTTTGTCCTTATTTATTTTAACAATTGGGTACTTTTCATGATTTTCTGGTACTTTTATCGGACTTTTTCGTATTTTTAGATACGATTTTTTGTATTTTTAAAAATAACTATTTCTATGTACATACTTTTCGTTAACTATAATAAATAATAAAAGCTCTTTTATGGATTTTGTGTACTTTTTGGAGTGTTTTGTTTAAACTCAAAAAAAAAAAAGTTACAAAAAAAAAAAAAAAATATTTTGTACTTTTTAGAGGTGTTTTGGTACTTTTCGTAAATGTTGTTTTTTATTATGGTACTATTTATTTTTTTTGTTATTAAGATGCCCCCACAACGAATACTTTCATACGTCTTTGGCCTCAATTAAAAAATATTTAAATTATTGTTTTAAAAAAATGTTTTTTTTACCATTTTTATTTAATATTAAGGTATATTTATAAAATATTTTTTTAAAATAATGTTTTAAAACAATTTTACATTAAACACTTGTTAAGATTAGTTTTTTATTAATTCAATCATTTGGAAAAACGTTTTTGTTGTCTAAGACGATAGATATCATTTACTGGAGGAACTGGGGTGGGAGCTTCTTCATCACTATCATCACCACCAGGCAGCATGCGACGACGTTTAACATGGGTACTGGTATCACCAGCCAATGTACTTTCATCTACTATCCAGTGTACAGATTTCGCTAAATCAAAGATTTTAATATCGCAACCAGGATCGCCAGAGGGTAATGGAGGGGCTGTAAGTTAAAATATTTTTTTTTAATGAAAAACTGTGCTAACTAAATTTTATTTGAATTTTAACATACCATCTGTTAATTTTATACGATTAAATATATCAAATAACATTTCAATGGATACAAATGGTCCCCTAAAGCATACTGGAGGCGGTAATATAGCACATAATGCTGCCAAAGCTGGTGGTTGTGGAAAAGTACCACCTGCCAAGGGATGTGCACCTGGATAAGCATTAGCCTTGGGTTTGAATGGAATAAATTGTGAAAAGTCTGGTTTAGGTAATTGCACAGTAGGTTCTGATTCAGGTTCTTCTTTAACGGGTGGTAAACCAGGAGCACCAGGAACAGCTGCTAGTTTATTAGTTGTAATGCCAACATTCTAAAGAAAAAAAATTAGCAAGATTAGGAAATAAATTATTAAAATAAAAGGTTACTATAAAACGTCAAGAGTTTGCGCATAAATATATGCTACAATTTATTTAGCATTAAAATGAAAACTTTTGTAGTTCCACTTTGTATTTTCTTACCTCAGTATAACCTATGGATCTTAATTCCACAGTAGAACAGGGATATAAATCTAAAAATTTATAACGATCTACCAATTGGGCCGTTTCTTTGCCTTCATATTCCTTGAGCTGTATTTTAAGACAAAATAAAAATAAATATATCAATTAAAGGTATGCACTCATGCATTCGTAATTGAAAATTTTAGCCTAAAAGTATACAACTCATATAAAAAGTATAAAAAAGAAACTTAAATTAAAAGTTTTTTATTCAGACCGTTTCTAGGAATAGGTTTCAAAAATAGCTTAATCTATTTTTATTTTCTTTAAACATCAAAATGTATGCTTGATTTTGTATGTTTATTATTAATTTCTAAGTTGTTGCATACTTTTACGCTGGATTTTTTATAATTTTTCGTTGCCAATCTTTCATAAATAAATATTTCCCCTCTACAAATACTTACATTTTCTAAAACCGCACTCCTTCTCCTCTCCACCTTAACAATACTCGATAGATCTCCTATATTCGACTCAAATTCTAAAAATCTATTCCATACATTAACACTGAGCTGCGGCGTTAAACCACCCGATGATAATACCCTTTCAAATAATACTCTTGTATTGTTATCTTCATTTAAATGCGATAAATAATCAATATAACACATAACATATTCAGGACTACCACCAAAACGTTTCAGACCCAGTTCGAAAATACGAAAAGCAATATCTTTATCTTTCGAACAATAGTATTCCATAAGAGCGGCCGAAACAAAAACATGATAACGCGAGCGAATATCTTCGCGAGCTTTTTTGAATATAGCTCGAGCAGATTTAATGCCTTCAGCACGACGGGCAAATTTCATATATTGAACATAAGCCTGAAAAATATGATTATAGAAAAATGTTGAAATGATGTGGTCATATCTAATTCTATTTAATTGTATCCGATCAGATCGGTTAGGTTTCGAATTTGGTCCCCATTTTCGGAATATGATGAAATCTGAACAGTAACAAATTCAAAATATAGAGACCAAATTCGAATTACTATTAATTTTTTTTGTATTACAATTGATTATTTTCGAATTCCAATTGATTTTTTTCGAATTCTCAGAATCTGAGACTTTTTCTATACGAAAAATGCCTCAGACTTTGCAAATTTTACTATACCAAACTTTTTCTATAAGAAAAATGTCTCAGAATCTGAGACTTTTTCTATAAGAAAAATGTCTCAGAATCTGAGACTTTTTCTATAAGAAAAATGTCTCAGAATCTGAGACTTTTTCTATAAGAAAAATGTCTCAGAATCTGAGACTTTTTCTATAAGAAAAATGTCTCAGAATCTGAGACTTTTTCTATAAGAAAAATGTCTCAGAATCTGAGACTTTTTCTATAAGAAAAATGTCTCAGAATCTGAGACTTTTTCTATAAGAAAAATGTCTCAGAATCTGAGACTTTTTCTATAAGAAAAATGTCTCAGAATCTGAGACTTTTTCTATAAGAAAAATGTCTCAGAATCTGAGACTTTTTCTATAAGAAAAATGTCTCAGAATCTGAGACTTTTTCTATAAGAAAAATGTCTCAGAATCTGAGACTTTTTCTATAAGAAAAATGTCTCAGAATCTGAGACTTTTTCTATAAGAAAAATGTCTCAGAATCTGAGACTTTTTCTATAAGAAAAATGTCTCAGAATCTGAGACTTTTTCTATAAGAAAAATGTCTCAGAATCTGAGACTTTTTCTATAAGAAAAATGTCTCAGAATCTGAGACTTTTTCTATAAGAAAAATGTCTCAGAATCTGAGACTTTTTCTATACGAAAAATGTCTCAGAATCTGAGACTTTTTCTATAAGAAAAATGTCTCAGAATCTGAGACTTTTTCTATACGAAAAAAGTCTCAGAATCTGAGACTTTTTCTATACGAAAAAAGTCTCAGAATCTGAGACTTTTTCTATACGAAAAAAGTCTCAGAATCTGAGACTTTTTCTATACGAAAAAAGTCTCAGAATCTGAGACTTTTTCTATACGAAAAATGTCTCAGAATCTGAGACTTTTTCTATACGAAAAATGTCTCAGAATCTGAGACTTTTTCTATACGAAAAATGTCTCAGAATCTGAGACTTTTTCTATACGAAAAATGTCTCAGAATCTGAGACTTTTTCTATACGAAAAATGTCTCAGAATCTGAGACTTTTTCTATACGAAAAATGTCTCAGAATCTGAGACTTTTTCTATACGAAAAATGTCTCAGAATCTGAGACTTTTTCTATACAAAAAATGTCTCAGAATCTGAGACTTTTTCTATACGAAAAATGTCTCAGAATCTGAGACTTTTTCTATACGAAAAATGTCTCAGAATCTGAGACTTTTTCTATAAGAAAAATGTCTCAGAATCTGAGATTTTTTCTATAAGAAAAATGTCTCAGAATCTGAGACTTTTTCTATAAGAAAAATGTCTCAGAATCTGAGATTTTTTCTATAAGAAAAATGTCTCAGAATCTGAGACTTTTTCTATAAGATTCTCATGTCTCAGAATCTGAGACTTTTTCTATAAGAAAAATGTCTTAGAATCTGAGACTTTTTCTATAAGAAAAATGTCTCAGAATCTGAGACTTTTTCTATAAGAAAAATATCTCAGAATCTGAGACTTTTTCTATAAGAAAAATGTCTCAGAATCTGAGACTTTTTCTATAAGAAAAATGTCTCAGAATCTGAGACTTTTTCTATAAGAAAAATGTCTCAGAATCTGAGACTTTTTCTATAAGAAAAATGTCTCAGAATCTGAGACTTTTTCTATAAGAAAAATGTCTCAGAATCTGAGACTTTTTCTATAAGAAAAATGTCTCAGAATCTGAGACTTTTTCTATAAGAAAAATGTCTCAGAATCTGAGAGTTTTTCTATAAGAAAAATGTCTCAGAATCTGAGAGTTTTTCTATAAGAAAAATGTCTCAGAATCTGAGACTTTTTCTATAAGAAAAATGTCTCAGAATCTGAGACTTTTTCTATAAGAAAAATGTCTCAGAATCTGAGACTTTTTCTATAAGAAAAATGTCTCAGAATCTGAGACTTTTTCTATAAGAAAAATGTCTCAGAATCTGAGACTTTTTCTATAAGAAAAATGTCTCAGAATCTGAGACTTTTTCTATAAGAAAAATGTCTCAGACTCTGCGAATTTTACTATACCAAAAATGTCTCAGAATATGAGATTTTCTGTACGAAAAATGTCTCAGAATCTGAGATTTTTTCTTTAAGAAAAATGTCTCAGAATCTGAGACTTTTTCTATAAGAAAAATGTCTCAGAATCTGAGACTTTTTCTATAAGAAAAATGTATCAGAATCTGAGACTTTTTCTATAAGAAAAATGTCTCAGAATCTGAGACTTTTTCTATAAGAAAAATGTCTCAGAATCTGAGGCTTTTTCTATAAGAAAAATGTCTCAGAATCTGAGGCTTTTTCTATAAGAAAAATGTCTCAGAATCTGAGGCTTTTTCTATAAGAAAAATGTCTCAGAATCTGAGACTTTTTCTATAAGAAAAATGTATCAGAAAACATTTAATGCGTTTAAAAAAAATTTTAATTTTTTGTTATGTTAGCGAATTTATTGACCTTTCGGGGTCAATAAATTTGTGAGGTCGGGTTTCTGGGCATGTGCCCTAATGGTTAAAACAGTGCTGTCTTCGAGTTACTAATGAAATCTTCGAATTACAAATGAAATCTTTGAAATACAAGTAAAATCTTCAAATTCAATTGTTCTTTTTCTAATTTCGTCTGTAAATGCTGTAGAAAATAGTGACTCAATTCGGTTTCTGGCAGATCTGACCAGATACAATGATATTTATTTAAACATCTCAAACTAGTTATTAACAGATCAGTCAAGATATGAACAGATCAGACTAGATCTTAGTCAGTTTTTATAAGGGTTTTTTTTAATATCCGTCACTTACCAATGTTGGATCTATATCGGGTATTGATAAAAATTTATTATACATTGCATGTACTTTATCATATTTCATGCGTCCTTCTTCAAAATCAGCAAAAGCAAAATATAGCAGGGCATTCTTATTGAGGACACCATTAATGGAACGTTCCAAGATATTAGCACACTCATCGCCAAATATTTTAGCCGCTTGAGTATCCTAAATAGAAAATGTTTAAGGAAAAATATATATTAGAAATTAAATAATAGTAGGAGACACATAAAATTATAATAAGAATAAAACACATTATTAAGCAGATGTCTTTAGAAGCATCAAAGAAATTGCATTCATTAATTAAAAGAAAAGAGAAATAATTTTTTAAATATAAATTAGAATTGTTTAAATTGAACATTTTTCAAATAATTTTTAAGATTTTTTTTTAACAAAATTTAATTTTTAGAATAAAATTAGCAAATGCGATTCGAATGCAAGTTCTTTAATACTTGTAGACATCTTTTTGTATGAAATAAAAAGATTCATTTGTTTTTGAGTTTGTAAGCTTAAGATAAGACTCAAAAGTCTTATAATTTATTGTTTGTTTTTTCAACGAGCCATTCATTAAAATACGCTTCATCATGTTCATGTAGATTTTTGGCAGGATTTTCTGAAATTGAGAATTTTTTAATAAAAACACTATACGCACGCCTTTATCCGCTAAAGCTTTAGAGCTTTGATCTAAAAATTGTGCTGCTTGATGCCAAACGGCTGGATGATGAGTTAATACAAGCAGACACTGTTCAGTGGCAAACATAACACGTCTGGTTATTAAAGCCGTATCCTCCGTACGTAAGGGATTTGATTTTTCAAAGGCTATAAACTTTTTCCATAATTCAACCTAAAGGAGAGGAAAAAATTAAGAGATTAAGAAAATAAAATAAAGTTTGTGCTGAAGGCTTTTAACCTGTTTAAGTTCCTCTTTTACTATAGTCGGTGGTACAGCTGGTAGATTACGATTTAGTCCCTTGGTAAGATTTTCCAATTCTTTGGCCACTCTTCGAGCATTCATGTAGTCTCTATTTAAAACAAAGCAAAAAAATAAGTTTAGGTTTAATGTGGCTGACAAAGGCCAATTGTTACGGTGCCACTGAGTCTAACGGTTTAAAATGTTTTGTGTAAAAAAAGAGTGCATACTTTTAGGAGCAAAGAAAAATTTGATAAAACGTATAATTTTCGAAATTTTCAAAAATGTTTTAGTGAAAATTTCGAAATTAATTCGTATTACAGGTATTGATTTCCAAATTGAAAAAAGTCGTAAGCTTTCTAAAGTAAAATACAAAGACTATTAAAGAAGACGTTTCACACGGGAAAGTAAATGAACCCTCGGGAAATAAGCTAACACGGTGGAGTATTTGCCATCGTTTGCTTTGATAAGTTCATTCGCTTTCCAAAATTTCACTAATACACACTCGTATTTCCACCAAAATCACTAATACTTTCACGTTTTTCGTATTTAGAATTGCGTAGAAACAAATATAATTGACAAATGTTCTTGAAAGTGAGCTTACTTGTATTTTAGTGAATGGGCAAATTTGAGTCCTGGAACGACTGGACACCCTTTGGTAAAATATTTATATTTCAATTGTCACGCTACCACTGAAAACAGTTTTTTATGTTTTTTG
This sequence comes from Pegoplata infirma, assembly GCA_963921195.1. Classification (NCBI taxonomy): domain Eukaryota; kingdom Metazoa; phylum Arthropoda; class Insecta; order Diptera; family Anthomyiidae; genus Pegoplata; species Pegoplata infirma. The sequence goes on from OY992540.1 coordinate 203,510,584, forward strand.
TTAAAAAAGAATGCATACTTTTAGGATCAACAAAAAAAATAATATTAGGTATGATTTCCCCGATTATTGCAAACAATCCCTTAGACTCCGCGGTATGATGCAGTGAATAAATTTATTTCTATCAGTTTTTTTTTATACAATAACTTACTTTGATCTTTCCAGACTCATTTTTTCCGATATTATAGGATTAATATTATGTTCAAATGCTATATAATCTTTCCATAATACTTCTATGCCTATGATGGGTGTTATAACGGCTTTTTGATATACTCTTCGGACGGCTGTGATTTTTTGATTTTCGGCATAACTTCCTACAGCTTCAACACTACGTAAGAATGATATATAATCCTGCCATATGGAAAAGGAATGTAAGTCCATGCCAATTTTTTCCAAAGCAAAATCATAAGCCTGGGCTAATTTTTCTCTGAAAGGAAAATATAGATTTCATAAGAAATTTGGAAAAAGTTTTAGATATAGAAAGTCTTTTTCAATATATAGAAAGAGACTTTTCTATATAGAAAGAAACTTTTTCTATATAGAAAGAGACTTTTTCTATAGAATCTGAGACATTTTCTATAGGTAAAATGTCTCAGAATCTGAGACTTTTTCTATATAGAAAAAAAATCAGAATGAGACTTTTTCTATATAGAAAAAATGTCTCAGAATCTGAGACTTTTTCTATATAGAAAAAATGTCTCAGAATCTGAGACTTTTTCTATATAGAAAAAATGTCTCAGAATCTGAGACTTTTTCTATATAGAAAAAATGTCTCAGAATCTGAGACTTTTTCTATATAGAAAAAATGTCTCAGAATCTGAGACTTTTTCTATATAGAAAAAATGTCTCAGAATCTGAGACTTTTTCTATATAGAAAAAATGTCTCAGAATCTGAGACTTTTTCTATATAGAAAAAATGTCTCAGAATCTGAGACTTTTTCTATATAGAAAAAATGTCTCAGAATCTGAGACTTTTTCTATATAGAAAAAATGTCTCAGAATCTGAGACTTTTTCTATATAGAAAAAATGTCTCAGAATCTGAGACTTTTTCTATATAGAAAAAATGTCTCAGAATCTGAGACTTTTTCTATATAGAAAAAATGTCTCAGAATCTGAGACTTTTTCTATATAGAAAAAATGTCTCAGAATCTGAGACTTTTTCTATATAGAAAAAATGTCTCAGAATCTGAGACTTTTTCTATATAGAAAAAATGTCTCAGAATCTGAGACTTTTTCTATATAGAAAAAATGTCTCAGAATCTGAGACTTTTTCTATATAGAAAAAATGTCTCAGAATCTGAGACTTTTTCTATATAGAAAAAATGTCTCAGAATCTGAGACTTTTTCTATATAGAAAAAATGTCTCAGAATCTGAGACTTTTTCTATATAGAAAAAATGTCTCAGAATCTGAGACTTTTTCTATATAGAAAAAATGTCTCAGAATCTGAGACTTTTTCTATATAGAAAAAATGTCTCAGAATCTGAGACTTTTTCTATATAGAAAAAATGTCTCAGAATCTGAGACTTTTTCTATATAGAAAAAATGTCTCAGAATCTGAGACTTTTTCTATATAGAAAAAATGTCTCAGAATCTGAGACTTTTTCTATATAGAAAAAATGTCTCAGAATCTGAGACTTTTTCTATATAGAAAAAATGTCTCAGAATCCGAGACTTTTTCTATATAGAAAAAATGTCTCAGAATCTGAGACTTTTTCTATATAGAAAAAATGTCTCAGAATCTGAGACTTTTTCTATATAGAAAAAATGTCTCAGAATCTGAGACTTTTTCTATATAGAAAAAATGTCTCAGAATCTGAGACTTTTTCTATACACCGAAAAAAATCCATGCAGCATTTTACGAAATAAAATTTCGTACTTAATTGTTTCGTAAAATATACGAAAATTTACTTTATATTACGAAAAATAAATTAGTCCGGACTTTCGTAAATTTACGAAACATACGAAAATATTTCGTAATCATGAACATTTTTAATTTCCCTGCACGAAAAGTTACCGGTCCTTGATAGGTCACGTGGCATGTCAAACGGTACGCAATGACATATCACAAACTTTGAAACCTTTCATATAAAAAGGCATAGGACTTACAATTAGAAAATTTTCAAAGTTTTTTTGAACTTCGAAATTTTATTTTAAGATTTATTTTTCCCTAATGCATTTTTAATGAATTTCTTAATTCCGAAACGCAAAAAAAAGAAATGTTCAAAAATGTTTGTGTCCGAAAAAAAATTTCGTTAGAAAATTTGTGAAAAAGATTATTTTTTTTTTAAGAAAAATTTTAAATAAAATTCTTTACAATTGAACAACGTTTTTTTTTGGTAATTTACAAAAATATATATTTTACTAACTTTTTTTGCTACTTGTCGTATAGGCTTTTTATATTTTGCTATATAGTCTTGACAAGATCTTGAAAATAATTTATTTTTGTAATTTACGAATCTATTTTGTATAATATAGAAAATTGTTTCATATATGAAAAAAAAGTATACTTTTTCGTAAAAACTTATAATTTTTACGAAATAATATTCTAAGCAAAAAGTACGAAACGACCATATAAGACATACATTTTTTAGTATTTTTTTATATCTAATATGTACGAATTTATTTCTGTAATTTACGAAATTATTTTGTATAATATAGAAAATTGTTTCGTAAAAACAAAAAAATATTTCGTAGAATGTAGTAAACTTTTTCGTAAAAACTTATAATTTTTACGAAATAATTTCGTAAGCAAAAACTACGAAACTTTTCGTACAATGTACGAAACATTTCGTTCATATAAGGCATGAATTTTTTTCGGTGTATAGAAAAAATGTCTCAGAATCTGAGACTTTTTCTATATAGAAAAAATGTCTCAGAATCTGAGACTTTTTCTATATAGAAAAAATGTCTCAGAATCTGAGACTTTTTCTATATAGAAAAAATGTCTCAGAATCTGAGACTTTTTCTATATAGAAAAAATGTCTCAGAATCTGAGACTTTTTCTATATAGAAAAAATGTCTCAGAATCTGAGACTTTTTCTATATAGAAAAAATGTCTCAGAATCTGAGACTTTTTCTATATAGAAAAAATGTCTCAGAATCTGAGACTTTTTCTATATAGAAAAAATGTCTCAGAATCTGAGACTTTTTCTATATAGAAAAAATGTCTCAGAATCTGAGACTTTTTCTATATAGAAAAAATGTCTCAGAATCTGAGACTTTTTCTATATAGAAAAAATGTCTCAGAATCTGAGACTTTTTCTATATAGAAAAAATGTCTCAGAATCTGAGACTTTTTCTATATAGAAAAAATGTCTCAGAATCTGAGACTTTTTCTATATAGAAAAAATGTCTCAGAATCTGAGACTTTTTCTATATAGAAAAAATGTCTCAGAATCTGAGACTTTTTCTATATAGAAAAAATGTCTCAGAATCTGAGACTTTTTCTATATAGAAAAAATGTCTCAGAATCTGAGACTTTTTCTATATAGAAAAAATGTCTCAGAATCTGAGACTTTTTCTATATAGAAAAAATGTCTCAGAATCTGAGACTTTTTCTATATAGAAAAAATGTCTCAGAATCTGAGACTTTTTCTATATAGAAAAAATGTCTCAGAATCTGAGACTTTTTCTATATAGAAAAAATGTCTCAGAATCTGAGACTTTTTCTATATAGAAAACATGTCTCAGAATCTGAGACTTTTTCTATGACTTTTTCTATAGGAAAAATGTCTCAGAATCTGAGACTTTTTCTATAGGAAAAATTTCTCAGAATCTGAAACTTTTTCTAGAAAGTGTTTTTTATATAGGAAAAATGTCTTCTGAGACAATTTTCATAAAGAAAACTTCTCAGATTCTGAGTAATTTTTACAAAAATAACTTAAAATATTGTTATTTCGTTTAGTTCACTTACTTATGCGTACTTAATCCCGCTTTAGTATCCTTTACATACGTCAAATACAGCTTCCACAAGTCAATATTTAAAATTTTAACCAATGAACGTTGAAACAATTTTTCAACTCTTTCAAAGTTTCGACCCTTCATTTCCTGTTCAATGTAAATTTTCCAATATCTGGCGGTGGTAGGGAATACATTAACCAAAGATTCATACAAAGTGCGCACCTCATTGACGGCTCGTGTTTGGGCTTCACGTAACAAAGTGGACCAAGATTCAATATCGTATGGGCGCATTTCCACCACTTGTTGGGCACGAACCAAACGTTCGTGACCCCATTCCTAAATAAAATAATTAAATTTTTATATTAAAGAAACACATTTAACATTGATATATTAATATTTTCCACTTACAATATCTATTTTAATTTGATCGCGTACCGACATGCTGCTGTTTTTATTATAAAGTCAATTTACAAAAAAGTTTTTACAGAATTTATCTGTTTTAAATGGTTAGTATAACAAAATTGTAAGTATTTATACTTTTGTTAAAGTTTTTCTTAATTATTTTAATGTTTTCTCCGATAAATTTTATAAAAAAAAAGACGCATTTAGAAATTTTTCGGCGTGAAAAAAATTATTGCAAATGTCAAGCCTCTTTTTGTCAAATGAAACGTTTGGAATGATACAACAACATGCTTCAAGCATTTTATAATGTTGCCAGATGTTTTCTTTCAAATACTTGAACGTTTTTATATTAACCCTTTGGTCACATCAAAAAAGCGTCCAGACATTAAAATTGTATTGGCGAGACATAATTCCCATGTTATTAAAGCTATGTTTACACCATACCACTGAGTCGTATAATTTTCATGAAAAAGCAAGATTTTTTATAGCATAATTTTAGGCATGTAATATCCTATATGATTGTTATTTAAAAGCGACAAAAAACTTTACATATTGTTAAATTTATAAACTTAAGATTAAATAAATTGTTATATTTGCTTATAAATTTAGGAAAATGTAGAGTTTTTGTCGCTTTTCAATAACAATCACATTTTTAGCGCATGCCTAAAATTATGCTATAAAAAAACGTTGCTTTTCATACTCAGTGGTATGGTGTAAATATAGCTTTAAAAGCTAAATTTGTTGGCCAGTTGCACTTTAAGTACTCCATTTTAATTATAAAAATGAAGAAGAATGAAAAAACAGAACAAATATATTTTTTTTGCATTACTCCAATTTTTTTGAAAAATATCTGTTTTCGTGGAGAATCCAACGAAACAAAAATCGAGAATCAGCGATAAATATTTCGCTACGCGATATATATCGCTTTAAATTTTAAAACGAAATCGCTAATATCTCCGCTTGTAATGATCCGATCGATATATATATGGTACCGTTGGAAAAATAATTAAAAAATCTCTTGAACTACTTCAATCGGTTAACCCGTTTTTGCTAAAAAAAAAAAATTAAAAATCTATTGATCTAAAAGTAACACATTTATAGTAGTATAGTTTTTTTACACAGTATTAAAGCCGAGAAATCAAGCTTTCATTCGGAACCAGTCTCGACAATATAGCTCTTTTAGCAACGAAGTTATTAAGGTTCAAAGCTACGGTTTTATATATTTTTTGATTTTTGAGCACAGAAAAATTAAAAAAAAATATTTTTGGGTACTTAAATTCAAAAAATAATTAAACAAAAAGCTTCAAAATAAAAAACCCTCAAGCAAAAATAATTAATAAATCTGGCAACTTATACCTTTAGTTCAAGCATTTAACAATTTTAGAGTGTACTTTGACAATCAGCTGTTAATTAACGGCCTTGTAAACGTCACTTTTTTTTTTTGATAATGAATCAGTGAGTAGGTGTTTATAACAAGAAAACTGTGTATAACAAAAAAACGACTAGAAAAACAACTACGATAAAAAAAACGAAAAAATTAAGAAAATTTGGTGAAAATTTTATCCATTAAAAGTCTGCTAAAATGGCAGACAAATTTTCCTATCAACGAACCGTGCAAAGTTTAGCACGGGTACTGGCACAAATAAAACCTACACCCTGGGAAAAGGTAAAACATTTGTGAGACTTCTCTGGCCATAATAATATTGACTTTTCACAAAACTTTTTGGAATTTGACCTTGTTGAATTGTGATAACATACTTTATGGTGTTAATTGTTGTAATTTATCGTGTGTGTTTTTTTCAGGTTCAAGCTCTATATCGTTATTGTCCACAAGAAAATGCAGCCGGTGTATTTTGTTTAGATTCTCGCTCACAAGATGCGGTTATTGCTCTGGGATTGTATTTTTTAGAAAGTGGTTGCCAACATGAAGAACATATTGTACCATACCTTTTGAGATTGGCTAAATGTTTGCCAAAAGCTGTTTGGATAGATGATGGCAAATGGAGTAAAATTGATCGTAAGTTATTGGCCTATTATTCTTTTGTCTTCAGTATAAATAAAATTTATGCATGATAAGGTATGAGTAATACGAATTTATCAATAGTTTATGCTAAGAATGTGGTTAGTGGTAGAGATTTAAAAAAAGCTTGCAGATTCCATGACTTTTTATACCCTACACCACTCTGTGGTACAGGGTATAATGAGTTTGTGCTGATGTTTGTAACTACCCGAAATATTGGTCCTAGACCTACCTTCAAGTATACCGATCGACTCAGAATGACTTTTTGAGTCGATTTAGCGATGTCCGTCCGTCTGTCCATCTATCGGTCGCAATTTTCAATCAATTGACTTGAAATTTGAAACTTAAGCATCTTTTGGCCCAAGGACGAAGCCTATTGAAATTGGAGAAAATCGGTACATGTTAAGACCTAGCCCCCATACAAACGCCCTCTTTCGATTCGTCTTAAATGACTCTAATAACCGTATTATAATAGATAACGCTTTGAAATTTAGCCAGTAATCAAATTTCGTATGCACGAATCTTCGTTCCAAATTTCATAGGAATCGGGTCAGTCTTTCTGGTAGTCCCCATACAAACTACTCTCCCGATATTCACATAATTCCAGCGTTTAAATTACTACGAAGAAAGTAGCTTAAAAAACCAAAATTGACGATATGTGTAGTTTTAAAAACAAACAATATGTAAATCATTCAATTGCTATAACTACTAATACTTGGACATTTCTGTTTTTGTAGCGAGAGCTTACGATTGTTTTTAAAAATGAATAAGTAGCAAAAAAAACAAAAACATTAGAATTGTGTAGCCTACAAGTAGCCTACAAATTATTTTTGGTAGCCTACCTGTAGCCTACAAATTATTTTTGGTAGCCTACCTGTAGCCTACAAATTATTTTTGGTAGCCTACAAATATTGTTTTTGTAGCCTACAAAGAGAAAATTTAATAAAACTATAACACACACACTTATCTTGTTTAACATAACTGTTTTATTTTAATGTGTATAAAGAATAGGGATGGATTGTTTTAATGTAAAATTATAATTCAACTTCTCAAAAAAAAAACTTTGGCAAACATTGTTGTGGTGTTCCCTTGTCATTAAAAGTAGAGATGGGCACATGAGCAGATTAGAACGTGATTCACGCGTGACCACGCTTGAGTGTGACTAAATTTTTACTCACGCGCGTGTGAGTGGAGTGTGCGTGAGTAAGATTTTTGCGTGAGTGTGCGTGAGTCGATTTTTTAAGTTACGCTGAACTTTAAATTTTGTTGAAAATTTTAGAAGATTTTTCAAATTTTAGTTTTTAAATTTTTTTTGTATGAATAAGAGTTTCGTGAATGTGAGTCAACGAGAGTGTGAGTGAAGCTTGAGTGAGTGCACGTGAGTGTGAGTTGTATTAAATTTACTCACGTGATTGTGAGTAGTAAAAATTTGCTCGTGAGTGAGTGTGCGTGATTCAAAAATTCCTGTCGTGGGCGTGAGTGAGTGTGAGTCAAAAATCACTCACGCGCCCATCTCTAATTAAAACCAATTTTTTGTGTATTTTTCAACACGTGAATTTTCGAAAAACCCAATGTAGAGATGGGTGCGTGAGTGGATTTTGACTCACACTCACTCAAGCTCACGCAAAAATAATCGAATCACTCACGCAATTTTTTTTTTACTCACGCTCACTCACTATTCACGTGAGTAATAAAAATATTACTCACGCCAGATTCAATCACGCTCACGCGTGAGTCACGCAAAATCTACTCACGCAAAAAACGTGACCAGCGCCCATCTCTAACCCAATGTTAATGTCACGGTTTTTCTCATAACTTCTGAGCGTCTAGACCGATAATATTAAAATCGCGTACATATTCGAAAATATCGAAAAATTCGACAAAATTCAAAATTTTTCTATATTTTTTTGACCAAAATTAAAAGAATTTTATTAAAAATTATTATTATTCTTTTTTCGATGTTGTATTCATTTTACACCATCTTAACGAAATTTTTAATATGGTCATGTTTTTATATTGCAACATTTGTTAACAATGTGATACTGTAGTAATACTGTAGTAATACTGTAGCCTACAAATATACTACTGTAGTATATTTGTAGGCTACAACAATAAAATTTGTTTTCCGCTACTGCTCTGTTTGGAGTTTTTATTTTTTTCATGTTGTTGTAGTTTAAGCAAACAGAAAAAATAAAAGTAAACAAAAGCTATAACTTATAATATTGAAATTGTTTGAAGTGATATGAAAAGCAAAAGCAAAAAAACGGGTAGCTAACGTAGCCTTTCAAACGCTGCATAATTCCCTCAAAATTCATGAAAATGGAAATATTTGATAAAAATTTTATTTTTAGGTGTTAAACGTGTACTTTAGTAACCTTATCAAATTGGAATATAATTGGACCATTTTTGGACTTAGTCCCCCATATAAAAATTTCGACCGATATTCAGTTAAATCGGTCTATTGACAAAAAATAAACAAATTTCACTAAAATTTGATCTGTGTGTGTTTTCTACACTAAATAAAGATCTAACAAAAGACAGATCGAATCGGTCCATGTTTGGACTTGGGACCCATTTTCCGGAAAACACTGGTATAGGGTATCATATGGTCGGTCTTGACCGACTATAAATTTCTTACTTGTTTTATATAGAAAATATTTTCTAATGATGAAATATATTTTGGAATGGAAAAGGTCTTTAGAAAATTGCCGCAGAACTGGAGGGATTTGCTTTAGGAAAAAGTCCTCAGAATTTGAGAATTTTTTTTTTTTTTTAAAAAAGTCATAAAAAAGACTTTAAAATCCTCGCGGATTTTTTAATAGGAAAAAGTCTGAAATTTAAAGATTATTTTATAGAAAAAAATTCTCTAAATCTCTGAGGTTTTCTATAGAAAATAACCCTTAGAGTCTTAAGATATTTTAGGTAGTAAAAAGCCCCTAGAATATGAGAGATTTTTTAAAGAGAAAATTCCTTAGATTCTGGAAGTTTTTTAAGAATCTGAGATTTGTTTTTGGAAAAAAATACCAAAATATAATGTTATACAAACAAGTTGTTAGAATCTCAGAGTTTTTCTAAAGGAAAATATTTTCAGAATAGTTTGAGTTGTTTTTTTTTTATAAAAATCTATCTTTTTTCTAAAGGATTTTCCAAATTTTTTAAGAAATCAGAATCTTGAATTTTTTAAACGAAAAAGCCCTCAGAATTTCAAAATACATATTTATATAAAAAAAATCTTGTTAAAGTATCATCTTTTTAAATACGAAAGAGTCCTCGTAGTTTTAGGTTTTTCTATTGGGAACATTTTTCTTAAAATCCAAAGGATTTATCAGAAAAAGTCCTCCAAATCTAAGACTTTTTTTAAAAGTGTACAGAAAAACGTAAGAATATCAGATTTTTTTATAGGAAAAAGTCCTCAGAATATTCAGAATCCCTTAGATTCTCAGAATATATGAAAAATTCGTAAGGACACTAAGAAAATGTTTGTTTATTCTACATAACCTTAAAATACAAAAAGGCTTTCATTCGTCTGCTGATGGACATTTTTTGTGACAAAAATTTTCCAATTTTTTTTTTACCCTCCACCACAGTATGAGAGTATACTCACTTTGTCATTCCGTGTGTAACGCATTGAAATACCGGTCTAGGACACCATAAAAGGACATTCTAGCGATGTCCGTCCATCTGCCCGTCCGTCTTTGGAGGACACGATACAGTCTAAACTAAAAGAGCTAGACACCTGATGTTTGGCACGAATAGGCTGGTTAAGTTCGGAAATGGGCAAAAACAGACAAGAGGAAAAAAGTTTCCCCTTAAAGAACTAAATCAACCTCTAAAAAACTCCATATGTTTACGAGTTTTTTTTATACCTTTATTTTTATATCAAAAGAAGTTCAACTTCCTACTCTTGGACCCAATGGATTAGAAAATGTGTTTTTTTTGCGCCCCCTTTTGAGGGCGTGGATATTAAATATGTCTTCATATAATGATAAAATTTTAAATAATTCAGCGCAAAAAGCATAATAAATATATTTGTAAACATTTGCCGCAAGTGCAAAGGTGTCCCCTAATGACCCCTTCCGACCACTCTCACAAAAAAAACTCCATTTTTTTTTTAATTTTTATAAAGGGTATAAAAGATTTTTTACATTATGTAGCGTTTCAATATAATCGGCAGGGCCAACTTTTATCTTTTTAACTAGTTTTGTATCGAACATTTCTTAGATATTTTAATAACTTTCATAAAAACATTTACCTCTTCTATTTTTTAGGAATACCATCAGCAGAAAAATTTGGTTTTTGTCTTAACACCTTACTCTCGGACATTGCTGCGAAATGTCCCGATTTAAGAGAAGAGATTATATTAAACCAAGTAGAAACCTTGGGAGCTTTGGCTAATATTATTAAATCTAGCAAAGAAAGTAGCTCAGCACCACCACCCATTATCTTGTGTAAAGCTACTGTACCATTACTATTTGGTTTGGCACGTTCGATGGGTCGTTATGCAACAACCGAACCACCATTATTATGTCGTATATATCCTAGAGAGGAAATGCCGGTAGTAAGACCAAATTCACGTGATGGCAGCAACTTTAGTTCTAATGAACGTATAGCTTTTACACAATTTCGTCCCATAATACCGCGATCAATGTCCGGTAGTTTAAGTCAAGATTCCAGTGAGATACGCATGCGCCAAATGACCATGATAACAAATTTAAATAAACATAAACCACAATTACATACATATTTTTCGGTACCCTATGATCCACGTACACATTTTTTTACACGCTATGGATCTTCGTTTAATCAATTTCCAAATATGCGTGTCAGTGATACGCCTACAAAAAATCAAAAAATCTTTACTATGCCACCATTTCCCATACAACATTTACAGACAATATTTGCAGTGGCTAAAAAATTACTAACCAAAGAAACTTTGGAACATTTGGACGAACAAGCAAGTGATATATTTGCTTTACATCAAATTAAGGGTTATTGTTATAAAAGTTTTTCGGAAACTTTAAATTTAGTACTCGTAACATTATTACGTGAAATATTACAACATCAAATTGATTTACCAGCACCATTTACTAAGGATGTACAGGAATTTGTTAAACGCTTATTTTTAAATGGACAAACAGAATTACAGAATAAACAACAAGATCATGAAAGAGAAAAGCGAGAAGAAAATGGCATACCCATAGTTAATAAATATAAAGTTAATGTTATGGCTAATGCGGCCTGTGTGGATTTACTTGTATGGGCTATAAGAGATGAAACTGGTAAGTTGGTTTCAAATACCTATTTCTAAATATTGAATTTTTTACAAAAAATTCTAAAAATTTTAATATAAATTTAAGTAGTACTTTTCCAAATTTTTTTATTTTATTTTTTTCTTAATTTTTTTTTTTTTTAATTTACAGTTGATGAGGAGTACAATGTACCTTCATTGCAGTATGCTTTACATTATTTAATGCAAAAAGGTTTAATTTAATTTTCTCTTTTTTTGTTTAATATAAATTGTTTCTTTTTTATTCTATTTTTTGCATTTTGTTAATTTATATATATGGGTGAAATCAAAAAATGTCAACCAAACCATGTAATCGTGTAATATCTCATACATTGGGTAAAGAATTCGCGTATTTTCTTTTGTACAACGTCATATACATTGCCGTTATACATAACTAACAACATTCTTGATATCAATAAGCTATTTTAAACAAGTTATTTTCATTTTTGTAGGCCAAATGTAAACTCCGTCGCCAATAACCATTTCAGTTTCTAAACTTTAACCGGTTATATCTTAAAAACCAATAAACCAAGAGCTTAATAATTGACTACATTTTTAAAGAGGGAATGTTGACGTTTTTAAAATTTTTTTTTATATTGCCATAACTATCTCTTTTACCCATGCAAACACGGCTTCAATTGTGAAACGATTTTTCGACACTTTTTTTCGACATTGTGGAACCCGCCAATTTTGTTGTTTTTGACGTATTATTTTTAGCAAAATAATACGTTATTGCCCCATTTATTAAACGCGAGGCTATAAAATATAATTGTGCATCATTGGTTTCAAGTTTTTTCATTGCATATTAATTTCCCGGTATGAAAAGCTAAATCATAAATGAAAAATTGAAAAATGCTGTAAACTCCGTCTCCACGTTTACAACAAAACTACTTAGCGTGTATCTGAAATATCGTCATATTTTGACGTATCTAGTTGACATCTAATTATTTTTTTTCGGAAACCAATTTCCGACAAATAGTTTTTGAAAAAAAGGGCATGAAGTGACGAAATGTAAACTCCGTTGCTGTAAACTCCGTCCACTTTTTTTTTTTTTTTTTGCAGATAGCAATAAAAAACTTTATGTAGTTGTTAAAACCGATGAAAATATTAACGCTAGCCATTTCAAAAAGTAAAAAATTCATTTTAGCAGAAAAAAAAATAAATTTTATTTTACATTTCCTGAGAAAAATCCTGTTAAAAACAATAATTGTAAAATCTTTAATAACAAAAACAAGAAAAAAATCCTAATTACAAAAATTGTTAGTAATTACATAAATAAGTTTTTTAAATAACAATAAAATGTTTTCAAAAAAAAATTCAAAAAATTTAATGTATTTTTCTACGGTGAATGTAAACTCCGTCTCCGAAAAAATCATAAAATTGTCGATAAAATTTGTTTGAAACAATTTGTAGAAGAGATTTTTTATAGTTATATTAGTAGTGATGTAACATATCGATTTTAATAAAAAAATTCACCAAAAATTACAATTTTTTGTTTGTACAATTTTGGCTCAAAAACACTGACATTTTTTGATTTTACCCATATATTTTTTTTTAAGTTTCTGTTGACTTCCTCTGTTAAATTTTTCCTTTTTCATAAACAATTTTACTTTTAATATATTTCTTTTACTTTGGAATGGTACCTTTTTTATGTTGTATATCGTCGACAAGCCTGCAAAAAGTCCTGTGTGTCAGATTTTTGATGTTTTTTTTTATTAAGGTCTATTGAAAATGCTCATAAGACTTTAGCCAGTCGGCAATATGTGTACATATTTTTTGTTTTAGTATTAATTAAATAGATATTCTCTTTTTTGTTAATAAATTTTAAATTTTTATTAATAGAAAACTTATAGAGAAATACGAAAAAAATAATACTCGATCTGGCCAAATCTCTACCCTTCCAAATGTGCTGATATTTTATAGCCTCCACTTAATCTACCACTGTTAACCTTTTGACGACCATACATTTTCTGTCGAAACGACTAAAAAAATTGGCCTTTGACCTCTAAACCCTCTTTTGCCACTGATTTTGCTCGACAAGTACAGATTCTTTTGTCCCTAAAACAATTATTATTTCACAAGCTTTGATGGCTTAAAGTGAGTAGGTGGATCAAATAGAGACTTACAGAAAATTAGGCTTTTGTTGCTCGAACACTACTATACAATTCATCGCTTTTCACATTTACACTATAATCGCAAAAAACGTTTTGGCAAAATTGTGCACTCTAGAGTGACACATACAGGGTATTCACTTCAGAATTGTTTGACCCTTGCAACAGTGCAATATTGCAACATTTTTTTAAAAAAAAAATTTTTAATAAAATTTTTATTTTTCTATTACCTTTTATATGATGCGTAGTTGCAAGAAAAGATTTGCAATTTGTTTTAATATAAATACAATTGCTTTTATTCACAAAGAAACAAGCAAAAAAAGTTGCAATTTTGACAATGCGCAATTTTGAAAGACTAAAATTTCTGATGTGAATTCCATTATAATATTATTACAAACGGCAATCCAGTTTTCGCAAGACCACGTAAATTGTTCGGTGAAAAGTTTCGTGCGGCGAAGGATGAGTTTAGATTTATGGTAAAGCAAGGCATATGTGCTCCTTCAAGCAGTAATTGGGCCAGCCCACTACATTTGGTTAAAAAATCCAACGGAGAATGAAGGCCGTGCGGTGATTTTAGAGCACTAAATGCGATAACGTTGCCGGAGCGTTATCCAACTCCTTTTATTCAGGATGTCCGTACAATTTTACATGAAAAGCACATATTTTCCGTTATCGACCTACAACGAGCTTATCATCAAATCCCGATAGAACCCGGAGACGTTCCGAAAACGGCAATAATAACGCCTTTAGGGCTTTATGAGTTTAGTCGAAACGACTAAAAAAATTGGCCTTTGACCTCTAAACCCTCTTTTGCCACTGATTTTGCTCGACAAGTACAGATTCTTTTGTCCCTAAAACAATTATTATTTCACAAGCTTTGATGGCTTAAAGTGAGTAGGTGGATCAAATAGAGACTTACAGAAAATTAGGCTTTTGTTGCTCGAACACTACTATATAATTCATCGCTTTTCACATTTACACTATAATCGCAAAAAACGTTTTGGCAAAATTGTGCACTCTAGAGTGACACATACAGGGTATTCACTTCAGAATTGTTTGACCCTTGCAACAGTGCAATATTGCAACATTTTTTTAATAAAAAAATTTTAATAAAATTTTTATTTTTCTATTACCTTTTATATGATGCGTAGTTACAAGAAAAGATTTGCAATTTGTTTTAATATAAATACAATTGCTTTTATTCACAAAGAAACAAGCAAAAAAAGTTGCAATTTTGACAATGCGCAATTTTGCAAGACTAAAATTTCTGATGTGAATTCCATTATAATATTATTACAAACGGCAATCCAGTTTTCGCAAGACCACGTAAATTGTTCGGTGAAAAGTTGCGTGCGGCGAAGGATGAGTTTAGATTTATGGTAAAGCAAGGCATATGTGCTCCTTCAAGCAGTAATTGGGCCAGCCCACTGCATTTGGTTAAAAAATCCAACGGGGAATGAAGGCCGTGCGGTGATTTTAGAGCGCTAAATGCGATAACGTTGCCGGATCGTTATCCGATTTCTTTTATTCAGGATGTCCGTACAATTTTACATGAAAAGCACATATTTTCCGTTATCGACCTACAACGAGCATATCATCAAATCCCGATAGAACCCGGAGACGTTCCGAAAACGGCAATAATAACGCCTTTAGGGCTTTATGAGTTCAAATTTATGACCTTTGGTTTGCGGAACGCGGCCCAAACGTTTTAAAGGCTTATGTACGATGTTCTTCGGGATCTCGATTTCGTCTTTTCGTATATTGACGACGTTTTTGTGGTTTCGGAAAGTAAAGAGCAACACGAGCTTCATCTGCGAACGTTTTTTGATCGTTTAAGAAAATATGGTTTGACGATAAATTTAAATGCGATTTTGGAAAGGACCAAGTTAATTTTTTTGGTCATTTGATTTCGGCTAACGGCATCGAACCGACACGGGACAAAATTCAGGCGATTAAGAATTTTCCGGTACCGAAAATTGGTTGCGAACTCAAGCGGTTTTTAGGGATGATTAACTTTTACCGTCCTTTTATACTTAATGCAACGGCTAACCATTCAAAATTACAAGGACTTATTAATGGTAATCGAAAGAACGACAAAAGTCCAATTCAATGGTCTTTGGAGTCATTGGAATCATTTGACGCCTGTAAAAGTGAATTGGCTAATGCGACATTATTGAGCCACACAGCTGAGAACTGCCCGCTCACACTTACCGTCGACGCGTCTAATGATGCTGTCGGAGCCGTAGTGCACCAAATTGTTAATAACGTAATTGAGCCGCTGGGATTTTTCTCGAAAAAATTGACAAATGCCCAAAAAAATTACAGTACATATGATCGCGAATTGGTTGCTATTTACCAAGGCCTACGGCACTTTTAACACATAGCCGTTAATTTACGCATTTAGTCAAAACATGGAGAAAACTTCTCCAAGGAGAGCACGACAATTAGACTTTATAAGTCAATTCTCCAATGATATTCGTCATTTATCAGGCATCGATAATAACGTTGCAGATCTTCTTTCACGAATTAATATCATCGAAAACGGCATCGATTTTGAGAGTAAGCGGAAGAGCAAAATAAATACTCTGAGCTAAAATCACTTCTCGAAACTGACGGACACTCTTCGACATTGAGAAAACTCGCAATTCCGGAATCGACACAATCGTTATATTGCGATGTAAGTCATGGACTAATTCGACCATTCGTTCCATTTCAATTTGGACATCAGATTATCAGCAAGCTGCACAGTTTGGGCATCCTGGAAGAAAGGATACATCAAAACTTGTTTCGAAACGATTCGTGTGGCCAAATATGTCCAAATGTGGCCAAATATGTCAGAAAAACAAAGTACATCGTCATACTAAATCAGCTCTAAAGGATTTTGGTCCGACTGATCGGCGTTTTGATCATATCCACATCGACATAATAGGACCACTGCATAATCTAGAAACAACCATGACCTGAAATGATCGATTTTCTAGATGGCCTGTTGCTATTCCTGTCCCAGACATTACAGCCGAAACCATAGCCTTTGCCTTGATTAATGGTTGGATTGCGCTTTTTGGAGTGCCAGTCCGTATAGGCAATTCGAGATCACATATGTGACATCCTTCATTGTACACAATTTCTTTTCAAGTTATCCCACATAAAAAACATTTACTTTTGGAATGCCTTACTATTATCCCAACAAAATTATTTTTAACATAATTAATTTACTTAAACCTTTCTCTTTTATATTTCCTCCATTTTACAGAGGCTGATAAATTATGTGGACGTCTGGCACAAAAATTAAACTCAGTGCTATCGCATAAAATTGTTATGGATCACATGCCCTTGCTAATGGTGTGCCTAGAAGGTCTGGGCAAATTGGCACAGAAATTTCCCAATATTGCTAATACCTCAATATCTTATTTGAGAGATTTCTTAGTTGATCCTAGTCAAATATTGGCTAAACTCCATTCGCACTCACAACAGTTGATGGCATTGCAAAAAAAAGAAAAAGAAGTGACTCCGTTTAAAATTATTGTACAAAGTAGTGAATCACGTTCGACAGTAGATATATTTGGAGAAAATAAAAAATATGCTCCCTTAAGAACGGGTCAGGCTGCCTTTGAAGCTTTAAGAGATGCAGCAATAGAAAATTTGAGTATCGCCTTGCGGGCGGCCCAACCAGTTGATCAGTTTTGTGTACCTGCCTTGGTGGCAAATGTTTCAAATCGTTTATTTACAGCGGAAAAACATGAATCGTAAGTTGGGGAAATTTTTTATTTTTGCTGACTAATTTTTTTTGTTTTTTCCCTCTTCTTTCAGAGAATCAACTTTGGTCAGCTTAAATATTATTGTTATGTTGGGTCATGTGGCTGTAGCTTTAAAGGACACTTCCAAAACCACACAAAATATTTTACAATTCTTTATACAACGTTTTTGCAAAGTACCCTCCGAACAAAATGCCTTGATTGTTGATCAATTGGGTTGTATGATAATATCACAATGTGAGACTCATGTCTTTGATGAGATTATGAAAATGTTTTCCCGTGTTACCGTGCAATCGGCTTCTTTGGCTTACACTTCGGATCCCGAACATCGTAAACAATTCTTTAGCGTTTCCGATGCTGTAGTTAATGCTCTGGGCAATATTGCGGCCAACATACAAGGTGACGATGAGAAATTAGAACTATTGGGCAAATTGCTTGAACTCTTTGTACAAATCGGTCTTGAGGGAGAGCGTTCCTATGACAACACACCTGGGGCGCCCAAGGCTAGTTCTAGTGCCGGTCATTTGGGTATGTTAATACCTGTTATTGCTGTGCTACTACGACGCTTGCCGCCCATAAAAAATCCTCGCTTGCGCTTGCATAAATTATTTAAAGATTTTTGGGTTTATTGTGTGGTCATGGGTTTTACAAATGCTCGTCTCTGGTCACCCGAGTGGTATATGGGAGTTCAACAAATTGCGGCCAAGTCACCTTTGTTAATATCCCAAACTACCCATAAATCCGATATGCGTGAGTTAAATTATACGTCCGCTATCAAAAGTGATTCGGTTAGTTTAAATGAATTGCATAGTCAGATACTATTGCTTTTGGAGCATCCTACAGCTGAGGTAACCGCATGTATTAATAAATTATCTTCTGCCCAATGTACCTATCTATTGAGTGTTTATTGGTTGGAAATGTTACGTGTGGAAAATGCTGAAGAGCCAAGTTTGGAGCCGATTTTAACATATCTTTGTGATCCGGCATTGCAAAAGGATAAATCGGGTATATGGCAATGTGTTAAATGGTAAGTTTAGGAAGTGCAGTCAATGTTTTCCGAACACAAATTTTTAAAATTATACTTTTTTTGTTTCCAGTGTGGCTGATCAAGTATTTGAAAAATTCCGCAATGTTCTATTTACTCGTGATGAGATACGTGAAAAAGTTTTGGAATCCCAAGCCACATTATTGTTGGTCTATTTCAATCACATTCACAAACAAATACAATTAGTAGCCGATCAATATCTCTCACAGTTGGTGGATAAATTTCCTCATCTTTTGTGGAATCGTCGTGTTTTATGGTGTATGCTAGATATTTTACAACTTTTAGCCTTCTCTTTAACTTTAAATCCCAATGAAGAAACTCCTACCTTAAGAGTAGTATCTACTCCCTACACTCTACAACTAATGGATTCTTTACCGGCCCGTGAAGGCCGGCTTAAAGATTTTGCTGATCGTTGTCAGGGCATTGTTAATGAGGCTATGAAATGGGCTCCACGCTCAACTAAATCCCATTTACAAGAATATCCCAATCAAATTCCTACCCAAGTTCTAGCTACTCATAGTGGCTTGGCATTAGCATTTGATTCTGTAGTTAGCACTAATTCTTATTATCCCAATGCTTTACCATCCATTAGTAAGAGGCCCAATTGTGTTAGGTCAGATACACCGCGTTTTGTTTCGGTATTATGTTTGCGTAGTAAATATGCTGGTGAAATATCGGGTTTACTTTCGGTGCTGAGTGATGAAGAAAAGGCTGGTTTGGCTGATCGTTTGGTGAAAGATGTTTGGGATGCCTGTAAGGAAAAGAGTGATGCCAGACATCGGGGAACATTATGGAGAGCTACTGCTTATTTGATTATATGTTCGGATATTAATCGAAAGCTGTTGCATGCTGTGGGTAAGTCTGAAATTAGATAAAATCGGGAAAAATATTCTGAATTTGAAGAATTTTTCCTATTTGAAAAATTACGTAAAATTTAAAACATTTTTTCTATCAGAAAAACGTGACTCCGAAATTCGAAGCATTTTTTTTATATGAAAATCATGACTCCGAATTCGACCCATTTTTTCTAAAAGAAAATCATGACTTCGAATTTGAAGCAATTTTTTTTATAAGAAAACCATGACTGAATTCAAAGAATATTTTCTATAAAAAAACAGGACTCCGAATTCGAAGCATACATGATTCAGAATTGGAAGCATTTTTTTTATACGAAAAGCATGACTCCGAATTGGAAGCATTTTTTCTATACGAAAACATGACTCCGAATCGGAAGCATTTTTTCTATACGAAAAACATACCTCCGAATTCGAAACATTTTTTCTATATGAAAAACATGACTCCGAATTCGAAGCATTTTTTGTATACGAAAAACATGACATCGAATTCGAAGTATTTTTTCTATACGAAAAATTTTTTCTATACGAAAAACATGACTCCGAATTCGAAGCATTTTTTCTATACGAAAAACATGACTCCGAATTCGAAGCATTTTTTCTATACGAAAAACATGACTCCGAATTCGAAGTATTTTTTCTATCAGAAAAACATGATTCCGAATTCGAAGTATTTTTTCTATCAGAAAAAACATGACTCCGAATTCGAAGCATTTTTTCTATACGAAAAACATGACTCCGAATTCGAAGCATTTTTTCTATACGAAAAACATGACTCCGAATTCGAAGCATTTTTTCTATACGAAAAACATGACTCCGAATTCGAAGCATTTTTTCTATACGAAAAACATGACTCCGAATTCGAAGCATTTTTTCTATACGAAAAACATGACTCCGAATTCGAAGCATTTTTTCTATACGAAAAACATGACTCCGAATTCGAAGCATTTTTTCTATACGAAAAACATGACTCCGAATTCGAAGCATTTTTTCTATACGAAAAACATGACTCCGAATTCGAAGCATTTTTTCTATACGAAAAACATGACTCCGAATTCGAAGCATTTTTTCTATACGAAAAACATGACTCCGAATTCGAAGCATTTTTTCTATACTCCGAATTCGAAGCATTTTTTCTATACGAAAAACATGACTCCGAATTCGAAGCATTTTTTTTATACGAAAAACATGACTCCGAATTCGAAGCATTTTTTCTATACGAAAAACATGACTCCGAGTTCGAAGCATGATTTTTTATAAAAAATCATGACTCCGAATTCAAAGCATTTTTTCTATTGGAAAAATTATTACGGATTTGCAGCAATTTTTCTATAGGAAAAATTATTACGGATTCGTAACATTTTTTCTATAGGAAAAACATGACTCCGAATTCTTCTTGCCTTGAATTTCTATAGAAAAAAACCTGACTCCGAATTCGAAGCATTTTGTCTGTAGGAAAAACATCACTCCGAATTCGAAGCATTTTTTTCTATAGGAAAAACATGACTCCGAATTCGAAGCATTTTTTTATATCATTTTTTTCTGTGATAATTTTCATTTACCTACAAAAAAACAATTATTTTTTCTCATTTCTTTCTTTTCAGCTACTTCACAGGTAGAATTATTTACCGAAAGTGCGATGGAAACTGCCGTTGAATGCTGGCAATGGGTATTAACTGCCCGTCAAGATTTAGAGTTATGCTTTATACAAGAAATGGTTTCAGCTTGGCAAACAACTTTCGAAAAGAAAATTGGTCTATTCTCCGAAGAAGGCGAGACCACAAGTCCTTTGGCTGCCTATGACGGCTGTAAATTAGTTCCAAAACCTATACTAATTGCACCACATCTTATATGGTTACAATTACTATCCGAAATGGTAGACACTGCTAAATATTGTAATCGTGATAAGGTCGAAATGTTTTGTTTTCTCTTGCATAGATGTCTGCCCATAGCCAAGAATAGTAAACAAAATAGACAAGTGGCTACGGTGGGATGTCGTTTTAAACTTTTACAATGTGGTTTATCTTTGCTGCAGGGTAACACCATACCCAAGTCATTGGCTAGAAATATATTACGAGAACGTATTTATAGTAATGCTTTGGATTATTTCTGTGGTCCCCCGACCTGTCCCAATCAGGGTAAAGAACAATTATTGGAAGATATAGTGATATTATTGAAATTCTGGCAAACTATGCGTAGTGAAAAGAAACATTTGATAACTTCTGAAGTAGGAGATTATGATATACCCTCGGCTACACCCAATCATATGTTGTCGGTTAATAAAAATCCAGAAACAGCTTCTCTAATGAGTGTTGGAGAAATGGGTAGATCCTCCTCTATAGCTGGAGCTGGTGGTGGTTGGTATAATACTATACCCCACTCCACATCAACACTATCGAAAAGATCAAATCGTTCTAAGAGATTACCATACCAAAAAGATTCCTATGATAAAGATTATATGAAAAAACGTAATTTAATTTTAGAGTTATTGGCTGTAGAAATAGAATTTCTAATAACCTGGTATAATCCAAATAGTATGCCAGATTTAAATATACCCGGAGAAGAACAAATAACAGAATGGCGTAATCGTCCTTATAAAGTAAACGTCTGGCGTGATTATGCCCGTTTAGCTTGGGCTTATAATCCAGCCTTGGCGGTATTCCTACCCTGGCGTATTAAAAATGCAGAGTCAATTGAAGAAGAAGTAACACGTTTGGTATGTGCTGATCCTATAGCAGTATGTGAAATTCCTGAGGCCTTAAAATATTTGGCCACTACTAAGAATTTGTTACAAGAAAGTCCCGACCTAATGTATATATTAGCCTGGTCTCCGGTAAATCCTATACAAGCTTTATCCTACTTTTCACGTCAATATCCTTCTCATCCTCTTACCGCCCAATATGCTGTGAAAACTTTAAATTCGTATCCGGCAGAATCTGTTTTACCATACATTCCACAATTGGTACAAGCCTTAAGACATGATACCATGGGCTATGTATCCGAATTGATTAAAAATATTTCTAAACGTTCACAAATTGTGGCTCATCAATTGATTTGGAATATGCAAACTAATATGTATATGGATGAAGATCAACTACATAAAGATCCTTATCTCTATGATGCTCTTGAAGCTTTAAGTCTTAATATTATATCTTCATTCTCGGGTGCTGCCAAACGTTTCTATGAAAGAGAATTTGATTTCTTTGGTAAAATAACTGCAGTCTCTGGTGATATACGTTCATATCCTAAGGGTCCCGAACGTAAAGCAGCCTGTTTGACTGCTTTGAGTAAGATAAAAGTTCAATCGGGTTGTTATTTACCCTCCAATCCAGAAGCTATGGTTTTGGATATTGATTATAATAGTGGTACGCCTATGCAAAGTGCTGCTAAGGCACCTTATTTGGCTAGATTCCGTGTATATAGATGTGGTATTACCGAATTGGAAACCAGAGCTATGGAAGTTTCAAATAATCCGGTAAATTTTTGTTGAATTTTTTTAAAAAAAGAGGGATAACTTATATTGTTTTTATTTTTAGAATTCTCAAGAAGATGCTAAAATGACTTTGGGTGTTGAATCTTGGCAGGCGGCCATCTTTAAAGTTGGTGATGATGTACGCCAGGATATGTTGGCTTTACAGGTTATCACCATATTCAAAAATATTTTCCAACAAGTTGGTTTGGATCTTTTCCTATTTCCCTATCGTGTAGTTGCTACAGCACCAGGGGTAAGTTATGAAAACAATTATTTAAAAATTTTTTTTTTACAAAAGCGACAAAAATATCGACAATAAAGCTTTTCTCGTTGTCGTGTATTAAGTCAAAAGATTTTCGATGTAATTATAGCTTGGAAAGCTTTCGGATATTTTGGTGTCATGTTCTTTGAATCGAGGCCGACCTTATTGACTTTGTGGCTTTTTATCGTATAGGAAGTATTTACCACACTATACGCGCTTCCAACGTTTGTCAAGCTAAAAAGTGCCATTTTACTATTATTTTCTATGTAACTAAAAACTTTTCCTCAGAGAGCTTTTGGGTTTTTTGCAAGCATGTTTTTTGGTTTGAGGACGACATTATTGATTTTCGACTTTTTCGACTATGGGCATTATTTACTGAACTATACGCGATTTTAACGTTTATAAAATAAAAAAAAGTGTTATTTTACTGCTATTTTTGATTAACTCAAAAACTGTAGCTCGGAAAGCTTTCGGGTATTTAGCGGGCATGTTCTTTGGGTCAAGGCCAACATTATTTCTTGAGTGACTATTTGTCGTATTGGTATTTACCGATGTTTATGCGTTTTTCACATTTATGAAGTCAAAAAATAATATTTTTAATGTACCTCAGAGAATGTAGTTCGGAGAGCTTTCGGGTATTTGGCGGATATGTTCTTTGAACCAAGTCCGACTTTATTGCTTTTTGACTTTTGGCCGTATAGGAAGTATTTGCCAAACTATACGCACTTCCAAAGTTATGTTTTATGTAACTCAAAAATTATAGCTCAGAGAGCTATATTTGACGGGCTTGTTCTTTGGATCAGGAACGACATTATTGGTTTTGATTTTTTTGTATCGGTATTATTTATAAAGTTAAAAAGTGTTATTTTACTGCTATTTTGTATTTACTCAAAAATCGTAGGTCGAAGAGCTTTTTTTGATGTACCTCAGAGAAAGTAGTTCGGAGAGCTTTCGGGTATGTTCTTTGAATCAAGACCGACATTCAGTGTTGCCATTTCCAAAATGAAGAAAAGCGCCAAAAGTTTGGAAAAAAGGGTAAAAACGGGTAAAAATTTACAAAAAAAAGGGTAAAAAAGCGCCAAGAGGAAAAAGTCAAAATTTAAAAATTTATTTTGAAAATGTACTTTTTCACTACGAAAAGAACATTTAAAAAAGGGTAAAAAGGGGTAAAACTGGCGCATAAAAAGGGTAAAAAGCGCCACAAACATAAAATAAAAAAATATATGATTTTTTTTCGTGAATTTACTAAATTTATCGAGACTAAAATGAAAATTGCAATTCAAATTACTAAGATAAAACTAACACCAAATTTTAAATAAAAATATTTGTCTTTGTAGAAAAATAAGCAATTTTCAAACAAATCTGTTCAATTGTCGCACTCATCACGCCAAAAAATATTTTTTTTGTGAATGATATTTGATAGCTTTGACACAGACTATAAACAGACTCGACAGTAGAGTTTTATGATAAAAAATGGGGAAAAACTAAGCGATTTTAGGAGAAAACAGAGCGGGTTTTAGCCGTTTTACGCTAACATGGCAACACTTTCTACGACTTAGGAGTGAGTGAAACAACAAAAACCGATCTGGCATCTATTTTTCTTATGGCGCGTTATATTAGTTTTCTCTTTCTAACCTAATTCGTAGAATAATTTGAAAATATTAACCATATGGTTCAGAACTACTTTTTTGACACCTGTCACTTATGTCGAGTCTGTATTAGTCTGTGGCTTTGATTTGAAAATATTTGACTGCAAATACTTGAAGGCAGTTCATAACAACAGTTCAGAAAAACGTACAAAAATTATAGTTTTGTTACAAAAATTTAAGTAAATATTTTCTGAAAGACCTCGACATAAAAATAATCAATAAAAAGAAATAATAACAAAATCACAAAGTTTTTATAAAAAGCACCAAAAGCGTCACGAAAAAAATAAAAAAGCGCCATGAATACCCGTTTTAAAAAAAAAGGGTATTCGAAAAAAACTCCGGGTAAAAAGACAAAAAAAGCACCAGAAAATACCCGAAAAGCGTCAAAATGGCAACACTGCCGACATTATTGCTTTTGTGACTTGCCGTATTGGAGTTTTTTGCCAAACTATACGCGCTTCCAATATTTATCAAGTGAAAAGTGCTATTTTATTGTTAATTTTTATGTAACTCAAAAACAATAGCTCGGAAAGCTTTTGAGTATTTAGCGGGTATGTTCTTTGGATGAAGAATGACATTATTGCTTTTTTTATCGGCATTATTTACTGAACTTTACTCGTTTTCAACGTTTATAAAGTTAAAAAGTGTTATTTTACTGTTATTTTTGGTAAACTCAAAAACTGTAGCTCGGTGAGCTTTCGGGTATTTAGCGGGCATGTTCTTTGGATCAAGCTCGACATTATTTCTGAAGTAACTATTTTTCGTATTGCCATTATTTGCCGAGCTATACGCGTTTTCCACATTTATTAAGACAAAAAGTCTTATTTTGATGTACCTGAGAGACTGTAGATAAAAGAGCTTTCAGGTATTGTTTCTTCGATTAAAACTGACATTATTGCTTAAGTGGCTATTTGTCGTATCGCCAGTTTTTACCGAGCTATACTTGTTTCCAATGGTTATCAAGTCAAAAAGTGCTATTTTTGATGTAACACAAAACTGTAGTTCAAAAAGCTTTCGGGTATTTTGCGGGCATCTTTTATAGATCAAGGCCGACATTATTGTCTAAGTTACTTTTTATCGCATCACTAGTGTTCACCGAGCTATACATGTTTCCATAGTTTACCCAGCCAAAAGGTGCTATTTAACTGTTATATTTGATGTAACTCAAAAACTCGGAAAACAAATTTTAAATCTGAGAATTTTTTTAAAAGAAATTTTTTTAAAAAATCGAAAATTTTTTAATTCTTTACAAAAAATTTTCTTTTTAGTGCGGTGTTATTGAATGTGTGCCAAATGCTAAATCTCGTGATCAATTAGGTCGACAAACCGATTCTGGTTTATATGAATACTTTTTGCATCAATATGGCGATGAAAGTTCGAGAGAATTCCAAGCGGCACGTGCTAATTTCGTTAAATCAATGGCCGCCTATTCATTAATAGGATATTTACTACAAATTAAGGATCGTCATAATGGTAACATAATGATTGATAAAGATGGTCATATCATACATATAGGTGAGTAAAAATTTAATACAAAATAAAATATTTTCATACTCCAAAGTTTATGAACGTCTTTTAGACCTGAAAAATATATTCTTAAAAGAAATTTTATTTTTAACCATATTTTTCTTTCTTTAGATTTTGGTTTTATGTTTGAATCATCACCCGGTGGTAATATTGGCTTTGAACCAGATATGAAACTTACCGATGAAATGGTTATGATCATGGGTGGTAAAATGGAAGCTCCAGCCTTTAAATGGTTCTGTGAATTATCGGTTCAGGCATTTTTGGCTGTTCGGCCCTATCAAGATGCCATAGTTTCGTTGGTGTCTTTAATGCTGGACACTGGTCTACCCTGCTTTAGGGGTCAAACGATAAATTTACTAAAACAACGTTTTGTTGCTACGAAAAATAATAAAGAAGCTGCAGCTCATATGTTAGCAGTTATACGTAATTCGTATCAAAATTTCCGTACCCGTACATACGATATGATTCAGTATTATCAAAATCAAATACCGTATTAATTAGTAAAGTTAAGCTACGAGGAAGTTTTGAGAATTTTTTCTTCACTATTATATAAATTTACTATTATATAAATGTCCATTATAATTTTTATTTCCTTTCAAAAAGGTGCTTTGAGCTCTTCTTTTCTCTTACTAAAAAAAATGTTCTTTTGACAAAAATCTTTTTAATAAATTTGTTAGTTTTTTTTTTTTTGTACTTTAAGTATTTCGTTTTTGTTGTTTATTTATTATAATATCAAAAAAAAAATTGATTAACTTAAATATTTTTAAAATAAAATATATAATTTAAGTGTAGTTTGATATTGTTCCATTTTAATTATTTAAAATAATTATTATTGTTGTATTTCTTCTTTATGGTGTAATTTTTAAAATGATTGAATTTTAATAAAACTAAAATAACGTTATGTGTACCAACATATTAATATTTTAATATTTTTGTAAAACAACTTAACTTTTTAGGGTGAGTCCCACTATATAATTTCCTACCACAAAAATAATGCTGAAAATTGTTCTTATTTATTTACAGGATTTCAAACAAGTTTTAAATAACCTGCAGTTTTTTTTAGCTGAGAAGCAATAACGAAAAGGCTTAGACTGGTATGAACTCGTTTCATAAGTAGTTCTAGGGCTCATAATACACGATACACATCAAAAATAAAGGTAAGCTTAGTTTCAGACTAATTTTTTAACTATACAGTAACTTCATTTATGTGTCATATTTTTAAACACAATTGGACAATTGTATTTTTAAAACTTTTAAATATATTTTAAAATTTTCCAAATGAGTTTTAAAAATGTCTAAATATAATTTAAATATTTCTAAATGTATTTTGAAATGGTCCAAATATATTTAAATTTGTCCAAATATATTTTAAAATTGTCCAAATATATTTTAAAGTTCTTCAAAAGAATTTTAAGACTGTCCAAATGTATTTTAAAATTGCCGAAATATATTTTAAAATTGTCCAAATATATTTTTCATTTTTTTAAATGTATTTCAAAATTGTCGAACAATTTTTTATTCCTTATTTATCTGCAGGGTTTCAAAAATGTTTCAAACAACTCGCAGGTCTTTCCAGCTGAGAAGCAATTTTAAAAAGGTTTAGATTGGAGTATACTCCTTAAAAAAGACGTTACCGGGCTCATAATAAAAAATAAAGGTACCCAGTCAGAAAAATACAAACGGGCCAACGTTGGAATGAAGTTGGCGGCGACGGTACCAACGTTGGCAAATCATACCCGTTTCTAAGTCTACGACGTCATTCCGACGTTGAAATGATAACAGTGGCCAACGATCGCTCGACTTTTGTTTTAACGTTGGGTTAACATTGATTTTACAAATTTACGACATTGGATTTAACTTTTGCTAGGGATGTATTGAAAATCTCGATGTCGTGCTTTTTAGTTACCATTTTGTACAAATTGGTTGAAAAAGCAACTACTTAAGTGTTCACTTAGATTAAAGAGTTGAGGGGTATGTAAATCGAAAACTTTTTAAAAAAATAAAAATGTTAAACTTTTAAATTATAATCTATAGTGTAGTGTTTTATGTAAACACAAAGTTGTGCCAACACAATATTTTTAGTAAAACTGTTTTACATTATACAATGTTGTATTTTTGGCTAGCCCGATATTGTACCAACACAAAATTTTTGGTACGGTTGGCAATTTCTGACTGGGTAAGCTTAGTTCAAGGCTAATTTTTTTAAACTATCAACACCATTTCCAATTGTATTTTCAAATTTTCAAATTTGTTTTAAAATTGGCCAAATGTATTTTAAAACTGTCTCAATATATTTTAAAATTGTCCAAATGAATTTTAAAATTGTCCAAATGTATTTTAAAACTGTCTCAATATATTTTAAAATTGTCCAAATATATTTTAAAATTGTTTAAATTAATTTTTTGTCCAAATGTATTTTAAAATTGTCCAAATGTATTTTAAAACTGTCTAAATCTGTTTTAAAATTGTCCAAATGTATTTTAAAATTGTCCAAATATATTTTACAAATTTCCAAATGTATTTTAAAATTGTCCAATTGAATTTTTCTATAGGAAAAAACTACACCATTTCCAATAGTGTTTTAAAATTGTCCAAATGTATTTTAAAATTGTCCAAATGTATTTTAAAATTATCCAAATATATTTTAAAATTGTCCAAATATATTTTTAAATTGTCCAAATGTAGTTTAAAAATGTCTAAATATCCCAGCCAGAAAAATACGGTGGGGCCTACATTGGCAAAGCGTTGTAACCGGTACAACAAACGTTGGCAAAACATCCGTTCTACAACGACTACCGTATTGGCCCAATATCTAAATGATAACGCCAGTTGTACGTGTGCCAACGGTTCTAGCCAATGTTGGCAAACTGTTGGCAAAACAAAAAATACTGTACTGGCATAATATCTAAATGAAACGCCAGTTGTACGTGTGCCCACGGTTTTAGCCAAAGTTGGCAAACCGTATTAAAAACAAAAAATAATGTACTGGCACAATATCTAAATGATAACGCCAGTTGTACGTGTGCCCACGGTTCTAGCAAACGTTGGCAAACAGTGGTCAAAACAAAAAATGATATGCGTAAACAGTACATTGTTTAAAATAAAACTACAACATTTTTCTAACGTTGGAAAAGCATTGGCAGATGATCTTTGGCAATATTAAAATCATAAATATTTTGCATTTAATACTGTATTTATTGATAAAATACGTATTAAAGTTAATTCGACTAGAATTAAAAAGAATAAAACTGCGCTTTGCCAGTACATTTTTTTATACTATGAGTTAAAACACCTCAATTCAACCGAAAAAAGGAGCATTTTTGACCTTACCCCTTTCGAATTTGCTGAAACTTGGAATATAGTTGGGCCCTTACAAAAAAATCATAGTGCCAAAATTTTGGACTTCGGGTAGTTTTTCTTCCCGAGATATGGGGTCTTGTAAATTGGCAAAATCGTATATATTTGACAAAAGTGTTCTGAGATAAATAAAGATTACTCGAAAAGTAATATCAATAATAGGTAATGAGACAGCCTTTAAAACGGCATTCCCCAAGACTTTTTTTTGAAAAAAGGTGAAAGGTCATTGGTTTTTACCTTAATTTTTGGAGAGCTATATCTCAAAAAACGATATTTTTAAAATTTTGGAAAAAAATATATGTTATTAAGGGTCACCTGTACTACTTAAGTTTAAATTTTCAGGATGGAGACTTCATTGGAACTTTTAATATTAGTAGAAACATAGTGACAGGAAAGAAAAAGCGGTGTATTTTCCCTAAGAAAAAAAATATTTTTTTTTGTCTCTGAGATTCCGGTACCAAAGTTCACTTTTCTGAATGTTTTTGACGTGCTGAGTCCATATATGACCTTTGAACTGGCCTATCGCTATTAGTTTTCGAGATATCTGCACATAAATGTGTGAAAATTGCTAAAATGCTATTGATGTGTTTTTTTTGAACATTTAGGTGCATATATCTTGAAAAGTAATAGGGATAGGCCAGTTCAAAGGTAATATTTGGACTCAGCACGTCAAAAGCATTCAGAAAAATAAATTTTGGTACCAGAATTTCAAAGACAAAAAATTTTTTTTTTTTCTAAGGGAAATTACACCGCTTTTTCTTTCCTGTCACAATGTTTCTAGTAATATAAAAATTTTCAATGAAGTCTCCATCCTGAAAATTTAAACTTAAGTAGTTTGGTGATTCTTAACAACATATATTTTTTCCAAAATTTTAAAAATATCGTGATTTGAGAAATAGCTCTTCAAAAATTAAGGTTTAACCAATGACCTTTGACCTTTTTCAAAAAAAAATCTTGAGGAATGCAGTTTTAAAGGCTGTCTCATTACCTATTATTTGAAACCTGAATGAGACCTGAATTGTCATTTCTTTTCGAGATATAAATATTTATGTCAGAACACTTTTGTCAAATATATACGATTTTGTTAATTATCAAGATTTAATTTTCATATCTCGAATACTGGAATGACCAGAAGCCTGAAAAATTGGCAAAATCACTTTTTTGTTAAAGTAAACCACAGTACTTAATTTCATTAAATTTGGAGGGGGTGCGGTCAACTCCTCGGCTCATATTCGATATTTCTGCAAAGCGTAGTATTTTTTTGTAGCCAATGTTTTGCCAGGACATTTTTTTTACTGTATATGTAGTGAGAAATTTCGACAAAGCGTAGTATTTTTTGTGTAGCCAATGTTTTGCCAGTACATTTTTTTTTGTACTGTATATGTAATGAGAAATTTTGACAGAGCGTAGTATTTTTTGTGTAGCCAATGTTTTGCCAGTACATGGTTTTTTGTACTTTTCGATATTTCTGCAAAGCGTAGTATTTTTTGTGTAGCCAATGTTCTACCAGTACATTTTTTTTTGTACCGTTGGCAATTTCTGGCTGGGATATTTTAAAATTGTCCAAATGTATTTTAAAATTGTCCAAATGTATTTTTAAACTGTCTCAATATATTTTAAAATTGTCCAAATGTATTTTAAAACACCGAGTCCGAGTCGGTGATATCCTGATATCTCGGTTCCTATAGTGGAGTTGACGAACGAAATTGATAGGATATCAGAGAATAGGATGAGGGATAGGTGGATATCGCTGACCACGTGCAGGATATCGCGAACCATGTGGCCACTGCCAAATCCTAAGAGGACAGAAAGTCTTCTTACCTTTGGCAAACGGACGGTTAGCCTATTAGTAGGAGTACTGACAGGACACTGTATAATCGGCCAAATGGCCGTTCGTATGGGAATCTCTGACAGGGACTTTTGTAGAAGTTGTGGAGAGGTGGAGGAAGAGGAGTCAGTGAAGCACTTGTTGTGTAAATGTCCGGGTCTGATGAAACGTCGTCTTAGGTATTTGGGTCAACGATTTTTTGATGACCTAGACTGCCTAAACAGTGTCCCATTGACATCTCTAGCAGAATACCTTAGAGAATCGGGGTGGTTTGAGAGGTAGAATTTTGTATATCAGAGGGGAGTAGGGAGACAACTCTAGGGGAATCACAATGGGCCTTATGGCCTCCGAGTGAATTCGACAAATTGGCGGACGCCCATCCAACCTAACCTAACCTTCTTTTTCCCTTTTTATACCTTCCAACCACAGTATGGGGGTATACTCACTTTGTCATTCCGTGTGTAACGCATCGAAATGTCGGTCTAGGACCCCATAAAGTATATATTTTATTGATCAGTGATCGATTCTAAGACATTCTAGCAATGTCCGTCCGTCCGTCTGTAGAGGACACGATACAGTCCGAATAAAAGAGCACGAATATGTCTTATATTCCTAGGAAGTTCGGAAGTGGGCAAAATCGGACCAAGGGGAAAAAGTTCCCCCTTGGAGGACTAAACCAAACTAGGAAAAACCGATTTTTTTGCAGGGTTTTTTGTACTTTTGCTAAGAAAATTCAACATTCTTATCTCAGAAGAAGTTCAAAATTGCAAGGGGGCAGTCCCCTTAACGTTTCCCATCAACCCCCCCCTAAAAAAAGACGCCCCTGGATTTTTTTCTATTGGTTTTTTATGTTTTGGAGGGTATAAAAGATTCGGCACAGCCGAATGTAACACTCTCGCTTGTTTAACAAAATTTTGTCACCAAATTTTTTTAAAATCAATTATTTGCTTAAAGTCAAGTCGTCAACCTAAAAATGTTGATAAAGTAGAATACTACTAGCTTAATAATTTAAAGCTAAGCTCACTTTAAATACTAATATGTATGATTAACTTATAATCAAATGTGTATATTTGATTATTTTTTAATTATAATTAAAGATAAGCAATCATTTGTTTCTTTGTTTAGCAAATTACTATTGTTATCATCAATTTATTAAACCAATTTTAGTTTTATTTAAAAATGACAACTTCAATTTTAAAATTTCAATGATAATCAAAAAAAAAAAAATATCGGTGACTTAACCCATTTCTTACCAGTGTATGTTTGAAATGTACAAAACATATATAAATATAAATAAAGGTTTAGTCTATTCCCAAAGAGAGAAGATATTTTTGGAACATTTTCACAAGTCCGTTCTCCACAAGGGGGCTCCCTCGTTCCTAAAAAATATTTTTCAAAATTAGGGCGGATTACTCAATGGGTGTATTACTCAATGCTCCGTTATAAAATAACTCTCCGTTTAATTTTACTTTTTCAGACAAATTCCGTTAAATCGGCAGAAAGCAGCTAACTTTTCATTGAGTAATCCGCCCTTAAACGTTTAAATTTCCGGTAATTATTCACAAGGAGAGGTTGAGAAGTCGTCCCTTAAAATGTTTTGTCAAAAAATTCAACCATTTACATATCTGGCGAGAAATGGGTTAAGGGGTGTTGTTTATAAAAACAGCCTAAATTTTAACAATTTTTAAACAGATACAAAAAATATAATACGCAATATTTTTGGAACTCTTTAAGAATACCAAACTTGCTTCAAATTTAAAAAATATATGACCTTGATCTTTGACCTCTAAAAAAGTCGAATGTGCTGTTCAAACCCGTGGGGACTTAACCCGTTTGGGAGGGGCGGGAGAGAAATTAAAGTGTTTTTTCTTAAATATGTTAAAAACTACTTTTCCGATTTTAAGGCAATCAGGGGTGAGAAGCAAGGAAGGAGGAAAATAAAATTCGTGATTTTTTTCTACCCCGTTTTCTTTTCACCCCCGTTTGCCTACAAAAAAAAGTTGCAAGACTTTATTGCAAGCAAAAAAGGAAGTGTGTAAATATCGTCTTAAGCGCCAATCAGACGACAGACAAATCTTACAATTTGTCTAACGACCGAATGAAAATGGCGTCAATAATAGTATGTGTTCAGTTGTGTGTTCGCAAATTATTTCAGACAAAAAATGAGCGGTTGGAAGACAAATTGTAAGATTTGTTTGTTGTCTGATTGGCGCTTTAGCGAGTTAATTGCAAATTGTTAAGGGGCCATCCAACGGCGTATTCAGGACTGTTTTTTCAGGGCCCAACAACAACAACAAAAAATTTTTTGTTGTTTTTTTCGTGAGATTTGTGTTTTCCAATACATATAAAAAAATATTTTTTTTGTTGTTGTTGTTGGGCCCCCCCTCTGTATACGCCGATGGGGCCATCAGATGACAGATATATCTTACAATTTGTCTTCCAACTGCGCATTTTTTTTTTTTCTAAAAATATTTACGAACACACATCTGAACACATGCAATTATTGACGCCATTTGCATTCGGTCGTTAGACAAATTGTAAGATTTGTCTGTCGTCTGATTTGCATTCGGTCGTTAGACAAATTGTAAGATTTGTCTGTCGTCTGATGGTCCCTTTATTGACGCCATTTGCATTCGGTCGTTAGACAAATTCTAAAGCGCCCATCAGACGGCAGACAAATCTTACAATTTATCTAACGACCGAATGCAAATTTCTCGTGTAATGGCAGGTTGTACAACTTGTCAGCCAACCGTTAAAAATATCAAAATTTTTTGATATTTTCGCTGGTCGGCTAATAAGTTGTACAACTTGTTGTTGAGTGTAATTTCATTTCATCCAACCGCCTTATTAATAGTATGTGTTCAAATGTGTGTTCGCAAATATTTTCACAAACAAAAATTAACGGTTGGAAGACAAATTGGCTGACATGTTAGCTAATGTAATTCAAAACCATTTTTGGTCGTTAAACAAATTGTAAGATTTGTCTGCCGTCTGATGGGCCCTTAAGATTTGTCTGTCGTCTGATTGGCGCTTTAAAAAGCCGAAATGAACGAACTAGATAAACCGCTCAGTTAGTGTTTCTTCACAATACAGCAGAGCGCAAAATTTTTACATGTATTTTGTTGTTGCGCCAACAACAAAATACACGTCAAAAATTTGCTGTCTGCTGCTTGCTGCTGTATTGTGAAGAAACACTTAGGTGAATAGTTCAATTGAACTAGTTCGTTCGTGAACTACACAACTCTATTGTACGATTCGGGCACAGTACAGACTAGTATGCAAACACTGGTGCTAATTGCGTACTTTCCAATATGGTGGTATGGTTTTTAGTACACTCAACCAAAAATCATTGTATTCCCAAAGAAAATCGCTGTAAATTCAACAGAAATCATTGTTGATTTTGACCCTACAAATATTTATGTTGATTTCAATAAAAATTGTTGTCAGGTTTTGTAAAAGTTGATCAACTCGTTTTTTTGTAAATCAACTCGTATTTTTTGTAAACTCAACTCATATTTTTGTTGATATAAGAAATTTTATTAAAAAAAAAAGCTTGTTGTTATTTGTAAATATTCTTTTATTAAGTATAAATCACAATATTTTTTTGAATTATCACCGGCTTTTTAAGCTGCAATATTTAAACAAGATTTTCACACACACTTCGTTTATATATGTTATGCACTCGTAAGCCATTCTCCATTTTTATAATGACACCAAATCAAAAACCTTAAAAAAAAACAAAAAAAAAATTATAATATAGTATGAATACATAAAGTAACCAATGTATTTTATTACTTACCAAATATTTACAGATCAGAATCTGATCATCAGATCCTATTTTTATTTATTTTTATAATATTAAATATTTTTATAAGAAACAAACACATAAAATAATTTTATAAGAGACAAACAAATTTCACATTGCAATGCATTGCTACCAACTTGATAATACAAAATTGAACGAACAGGGTTGTTTTTTTCTTTTTTTGGTTTTATCTATTGAATTCTGTATAAGCGTTGTAAATAGTTGATTCAAATTTACTGATTATTCAACGATATCAACATTAATTTTTGTTGAATACGGCAATATTCTGTAAAACTTGATCTACAATGGGTTTACTAATTTTTCTACTAAGATATTTCTATGAGTGTACAGAATGATCATCGCTGCCTAGTATATGTGTGCCTGTACGTGTGAGCTTTTGTGCATGTATTTATGATGTTTGTTTACGTTTTGTATGAAACGTCAAAAGTTACACCGTGTGCTGTCACTAATACTTACACCCATCAGATGCAACTCTGTGATACTACTACTCATGTACTGTGGATTCGGGTCAAATACTATTCATCTTGGCAAATTAGTTTGTCTTAAAAAAATAAAATAATTAAGAAAGTTATAAATTATAATATCTAAAATTAGAAATATAAAAAATCGTGTAATATTTACATATAAATGAAATATGCCTTAAAAACATTCCAATAAATTAATAAAGAAAAGTGTTTATAAAAATTTGCGTATGCGTACCGTTATTTTTTTTTTTTTTGCGTTGTACTTTTTAAGCGAGTGTGTGAAAAAAATATGGCGCCTTTTTTTATTTTGTTTTGTCATTCGTTATATTTATTCTATGGTTATATTAATCAATTGGTTTTGTTTAACGTTGCCTGCATTAAAGTTTTAAATTAATTGTTAAATTTGAAATGTTTAAAATAATTAAATATAAAAGTTAAATTAATTAAAAGAAAAGTTTAATTTTGTTAAATGTGTTTATTGTTGTGAAATTTAATAAGATTAATTAGTTAATATAATAAAAATTAGCGGAAAAGGAAGTGCTAAAAAACTGGTAAGTGAAACAAAAAAATAATTAAAATTTTATACACGAATGTATTTACTCCACTCAATTCAAAATGGTATACACTAGAGTAATTTGCTATTATCTTTTCTGTCTGATAATATATTAATATCCAGTCAAGGTAGTGCTCCCATAAGGGTAACTTATTTTTAAAAAATACTCCTATCAAAAGATCTATCTTTATGTCTCATGCGCGGCTCAGAATTGGGATTGAAATTGGGGAAAATGTCAAGTGTTTTAACCTAGCGCCCATACAAAAGTCTGGTTGTGGTCCCAATACAAACCAACCTCCCGATTTTCACATAAATCTCTAAAAATTACTGAAAATATGTGATGATTGATTAAAATTTTATAAAACAATAAATTGGACCTCTAACCCCTCCTTCCCCCTTATTTTTCTTAGGGACAAAATTGCCCTTCGACGATTGCGCAGTTCTGGCCAAAGGTATTTGCTATTCGTTGTGATTTTTAAGATCTTCAACTCAATCTATAAGAATTTGGACCTCTGAACCCCCTACTTGCCCCTGATTTTGCTCGACAAGTAAAGATGGTTTTGTCCCTAAAATAGAGATTATTATTTTACAAACTTTGAGGGCTTACACTGAGTAAGTGGATAAAACTGCGTAAGTGGATCAAATTTTAGCACATTTACCTTATCTTTTACCTGAACAAAAATAATCACCGAAAAACACTTTGGCAAGTATACTTGCCTGTGGGCGTTAAAGGATTAACAAGGGAGATCTTTCAGAGGGCACCCACCGAATGTCCTGAAACTTAAATATGGGAATGAGGGAGAAAAAAGAAGAAGAGTAACCTGTTGTTTTTTAGCTGTCCAATCCTAATTGTCATGCTACCTTATGGAAAAGAATATGGTATTTCCGAAAAATCCGAATAAAAGTCGAATTAGCAGATATTTATTCAGATAAATCAGAAGTATTCTTTTCTGATTCTTATTTTACAGATCGTACCGTTAAAATGCCTATCGTTTTCAAAATTTTTTAAAATTTTACAAACATAATTTAAAATTGTTCAAATACCTACAATTTAAAATTTTTATTTGGAAAATTTTTCATTTGCAAAATTTTAAAAGACATTTGGCCAAAAACGCTTTGGCAAGTTATCTTGCCTGTGGTCGTTAAAGTGGATCAAAAATTATAAGCAAAAGAGTGAATTTCTGAAAAGTTTTTCTGCGAATTTACGAGATAAAAAAACATGATAACTTTCGAAAGACAATTCTGAGGATGCTGAAGCTTGGCATATATATTTGTCGTTCCACAGGTCTGGTTGGGATTAAATTTCAATAAATTCGGTTCTACATAATAATACAACTGTACATATATTCGTTAACGACAAAGTTAGCAATAATAGACCTTATTATCAAACAAGTATTTTTGTAAAAAGTGCTGTGTAGGTAATTTATCAAGCTTTAATTTAAGCTTAATGGCGTTCAGATTGAGTAAATATTAAATGTGCTACGGAAGTCGAAAGGGAAATTGAAAGAGCATTTAAAAAAAAATATTTTTAAGTCGATTTTTTTCCAGCTCAAACATTTAGGGGCATGTCACAGACTCAATTCCGTTCGGATTTTAAAAAAAGTGGTTTACTCGTAAAACGCAAAGCGAATATTTTTTTTCGAAATGAAACCACTTTTATACAATTCAATTCTACTTTGATTTTTAAAAGTGATTTCATTTCGAAAAAAAATATATTCCTTTTGCGTTTGACGAGTAAACCACTTTTTTCAAATCCGAATGGAATTGAGTCTGTGACATGCGCCAAAAAAAAATTAACTCGAAAAAAACGACAAAAAAATTTTTACTAAAAATAAAATATTTCTAAAGTGCGTATGATACTTGCTTTTTCAAGTTACTTGTTGCTGCATTTATTAGGGTTTTTCTATAAAAATTTCGATAAATTCAACAAAAATTTTGAATTTATCGGAATTCCCATAGAAAAACCCTAATAAATGCAGCAACAAGTAACTTGAAAAAAGCAAGTATCATAAAGGCATAATCAAAATTGTTAATTTTTTTGACGTTAGAAAATTTACTGTCCCTTAAAAAGGACATTGTGAAGGGTATTCATAGATTCGGCTAAGTCGAAATTAACTTTTCTTTTAAGTCTAGCTTTGTAACAGTTATATGAAAATTTTACTAAATCTGTGGGGGTGTTCTGTAATTTATGCGAAAAGTTTTCGCATCGAAAAGTATGAAACAAAAAATTCCATCGTTTCTCGATTCTGGAAAAAAAGTTGTTTCTGTATATCAATGCGAAAACGGCAGCATTTTTATTGGAATATTCCAAATCAGCTGTCAAAAAGGTAAATAAGGCGAGAAAATAATAAAAATCACAACAAAAAAAACTCAATTTCTCATTTTTTTTAAACAACACTCGTAACATTGGCAAACAAAAATAAAATAATAAATTAACTTAATGAAAATAATGTGTAGTATATCAGTTATAATATTAGTTGATAGTATATTCTTGAAAAATATTGTTTTTCATTTATTATAACTCAAAAGTTGATTAATTTACGAAATATCGCACCATTTTTAAATGTGAGTGATTTTGACACTTCAACTTCAAAAGTTTTCGATCAATTGGTTTACAGAAACAGTTTTTATCGCATCTTTCCAATAATTTTGAAAAAAATCATATTTGACAGAAAGTTTCCGCATAACAAAATTACAGAAACAGTCGAATACGAAAAGTCAGGTTTTGTGCCGATTCACGATGTTTCTGTTTCGTTTTTCATGTTTCATGTGAGAAATCTTTCGATTCGAGAGTTATAGAACACCGCTACTGGGCAATCATAGTTATGTAGAACAACCCTGTACAATCAAATACAAATTTACACACGTTTGATTTAAAATAGTAGAAATTGTCAAATATTTTTTTACCGTTATTTTAAAAGCTTGATTTTAAAATTACAACTCGTTTTTTTTATTATTTGGTTTGTCACATTTATTCTGCATAGTTTTGTTTTATTCTATATAACTAAAATTAACTTAAAAATTAATTAAAAACAAATTAAACAAAAAAAGTTATTTTTTTAACAAACTCAACTTTGTTGATTACACTGCGGAACACTTAAAAATAAACAAGAGTTACGACCATCATTTCTATATATTTCGGACATGCTGAATCGAATGGCGTACTCCGTTTTTCGATGTATGGTACAGTTTTCTTGTAAAATGTCATTAAAGATTGGCTGATTTTCAGCTGCTTTTTTAACAAAAAAAAATCCAAAGCTAATGATTTTTAAATTTTATGGCATGGAAAACAAAGATATAACTTGTAGCAAAATTTCTAATATAAATTTGGTTTAAAGCTTTTCATCTTAACCCCTTTAATTCGCGGATTTCTTCATTTTTTTAAGTTTTCGCGAAATTAACCGCTAAATTGGTCTCTGATAAAAAACTTGCATTTTGTGGATCATAAAGGCGTCCATGACACTACGAATAGTGGACAAAAAACATCTATGTTATATGGACCATCATGAAGAAAATTTGTTAAGATAACTTTTGCAAATGAAAACTTTTTTGGACAAATTTTGGGTCAGTTCATTGTTTAAGGTTCCCACATTATATACTAAAAGATGAAGCCTCAAATCATCTCCTAAAGTGATGCTGCTATATACAAAAAAACGGTTTTTCGCGATTTTCTTCATGATGGTCCATATAACATAGATGTTTTTTATCCACTATTCGTAGTGTCATGGACGCCTTTATGATCCACAAAATGCAAGTTTTTTATCAGAGACCAATTAAGCGGTTAATTTCACGAAAACTTAAAAAAATAAAGAAATCCGCGAATTAAAGGGGTTAAGATGAAAAGCTTTAAACCAAATTTATATTAGAAATATTGCTACAAGTTATATCTTTGTTTTCCATGCCATAAAATTTAAAAATCATTAGCTTTGGAATTTTTTTTGTTAAAAAAGCAGCTGAAAATCAGCCAATCTTTAATGACATTTTACAAGAAAACTGTACCATACATCGAAAAACGGAGTACGCCATTCGATTCAGCATGTCCGAAATATATTGAAATGATGGTCGTACCTCTTGTTTTCTAAAATAGTGGTTAGTTTTGTCACGCAGTGTTATTAATCTATTATACATACACATAAAACATTCAAATGTTAAGAGACATTTTTACCACGCAATGCTGTATAAGTGGCAAACAATAGATTATATGATGGGAAAT
The DNA here is from genome assembly GCA_963921195.1 of Pegoplata infirma. Taxonomy (NCBI): domain Eukaryota; kingdom Metazoa; phylum Arthropoda; class Insecta; order Diptera; family Anthomyiidae; genus Pegoplata; species Pegoplata infirma. Next base: position 203,551,109 of record OY992540.1, read on the forward strand.
TGCAACATTGCATATCAGCCCTTTGCCATTCCGAATAGGTGGTATTTTCCAATTCACGCATAGTAGCATAAGCCTCTGAAGATTTATTAGCGAAAATGGTTATTATAAATTTCGATGGTAAAAAGGTACGTATAACACGTTTAATTAAATCCGAATAGTTATTTAAAGCCACATTGCTTTCAAAACTAACATAGGAGAATTCTTTTTCGGGAGTTATGTGAATGGTCATATATTCGCCCAAATTGTTTATGCCATTCATAGAATAACCACAGGGTTCAAAGAGAAAATCATCAATTTCCATATCGGGTAATATCTCATGTATTTTGGATTTAAATGTAGCATCTTTACCATCTAGGCAAGCAGTTTTAGTAAAAATATTCATTATTTTAGGATCTAGATTTTCCATTAATATTTCAATAGTCTGATCGGGTTCTGACAAAGATTTTTTATCAACTTTAGCAGTAGGTAACTCCATGAGAGGCATTCTTTCTGGCACTCCTTTTTCGGGATGACTTAATGTATAAAGATACCAACAGTCCTTATTGATTTGTCCCAAACAGTAAGTCTGACCACCTTCAAATATGGTATCCAAAAATTTTACTTCTTCACAGAATAAACGATGCGGTAATAACTGCAATTCTGGTCTAGCAAAGTTTTTGCGTGAATAAAAGAAATCCGATATTTCAGTAAAACCCATTTCAGCAGCCAATTTCATTAGGGGTTTTAGGCAATTTAGAGGAGTAGTTGTTCCACAGGTTTTTAAAATCCATCTCTTTTTTGATATAAACATACTAGATTCACTTAAAACATAAGCATCAACTTCATCATTTTTGGTAAAACTTATTATTTCACATTTAACAGCCTCCAGTTCCTTGTCCCAGACTTCTTTGGTTATAGTTCTCAAATCGGCTTCCTCATTTAGGAGAGGCTGTTTAAACCAAACTTCCACCAACTTTTCAACACCTTCAAAATAATGTCCATTATTATCACCCATTGTTGTTCGGTTAAAGTTTAATTTTATACTGATAGCTTATAGTTGTGTACTAAGTTGTCAAGCCAAGATTGCGAAATCAATCCCCTTGATCTTATCTCTACAATAAGAATTTTGTAGTTTGTCTATTTATGTTTCTCTTGTATTCACGTGTCCAGTTTTTATAAATTATAAACTTGTACATATTTTGTTGGAGGATTCTTTAAGAAATTTTTCTTAAATTTAACTATTTTTTTAAATTTTTCATGTTTTTGTTGTGCAAATGTTTTTTTTATATCTTCCCTCTTCCTTCATTTATCTTTTGTTATTTGGTTGGTTGCAATTTCGTAGTTTTTCCGGATACTTCTGTTTATTGTTCTTTGAGTTTAAACACAACCATTGTGCCATGAAACACAACAACGGCATTGTCTTCAGTTTGCGTTTTGTGTTTGCCCTTTTAGTAGAGATGGGCGCGTGAGTGATTTCTGGCTCATACTCGCTCACGGCAGGAAATTTTGAATCACGCAATTTTTTCCCCCACTCACACTCACTCACAATCATGTGAGTAAAATTGAATTCAGTCACACTCGCGCCTGAATCACGTTCTAATCTGCTCATGTGCCCATCTCTACTTTTTAGAGTATGTGCAGGAACAGAACAAGCCCGGCACGACTTTTTCCATACGATTTGACATATAAAACCGGTGGCCGGTGCCGGTGTGAAATAAAACTTGTTCTATTTTTTGAAGGTGGTAAAACTCATTCTAATTGGAAAGTGCACGTACAAGGGAAGTCTCCCTGGTGTCACCCTCCGATCTTCATGAAATTTGGATATGTTGTTAAGAACGAATTTTTTTTTTAGCGGCACAAACTCATTTTTAGGGGGGTCGATTTTTGTATGGGGGGAAATTGACCTTTTTCAGTTTTTTACGATTTACGCCTATTTAAACAAAATTAATATAGGCATGTGTGGTATCAGATTAAAGGTAATAAAAATACCTATCTCGTGGTGCGAAGAACTGGCCAAAGAAGCTAATATTTTTTGACTTATTAACAAAAATGTCCTAAAATTTTGGTATTTTACTAAATATGACGAAAAGTTGTGCATGTGGACACGTTCTTAGCACATGTAGATAGGTTTTCCAAAGACCTTTCATTTGGTATGTAACATGACTAGGTTTCTTTGCATAATATAGGAGATAAACGAAAAAGACTGAAAAATGGCCTTGTCTTCCTCCCTCCTTTTTACCCCCTAAATATGAATTTGGGCCGCTAAAAAAAAAAATACGTGTCCCTTTATTTTTTCTGATCTACAAAATAAAACCAATTCCATAAAGATCCGCGGGTGACACTGGGGAGACTTCCCTTGTAAGTGTTCTTTTTTTACACTTATAGTACGAACAGAACAAGCACGGCACGGGGGACGGTTTCCAATTAGAATGAGTTTTGCCACCTTTAAAAAATAAAACAAGTTTTAAGCTGCCCATTCACTTGCAATAAAATTGCTCAACTTAAAAAAAAAATTATTTTACAATATTATTGTCGTTGTACCCTACACAGCAAATAAAATTGCTCAATACTTAAACCCAATATATTGTACAAGATATAAACATAAACATAACATAATAAAAGTTGTACAATATAGACAACACACTGATAAAATATATTGCAGTTTTCTTGTTTGTACAATAAATATCAAAAGTGTTTTGATATTCTCCAATATATTGCACAACCGTAAATATTACATACACACAAGCGATATTATTGTACAATTTGAAAAGTTGAACAATAATATTGCAAGTGAATGGGCAGCTTTACATCACACCGGCGCCGGCCATCGGCTTTATGTGTCAAAAAGTCGTGCCGGGCTTGTTCTGTTTCTACTCTTATTCTATTTTTCTAAGGTGGTGCTTCTCATCTAATTGAAGAAAAGTTTTATTTTACACCGTCGCCTGCCACCGGTTTTATCTGTAAAATCGTATGGAAAAAGTTGTGGGGCTTGTTCTGTTCCTGCACTTACCCGGGATCTACACCTTAAAAAAAAAAATATGTTATGAGAGAAAACAGAACGTACGGGATTGTTCATGCTCTAAATGAGAGATCCCGGAGAGAATATAAAATAAGTTTTAAGGCCTAGGAACTTAGGTTGGATTACTCAATTCTCCGTTATAAAATGACTCCGTTAAATTTAACTTTTTCATAAAAATTTTGACATAAGGCTCCGTTAAATCGGCAGTTAGTAGCTAACTTTTCATTGAGTAATCCGCCCTTAATCGTTTACATTATTATCCTCCAGATTTTTTTCTTTAATTGCTCCAACAGCGGAGTTAGAGCTTGAAAACGAGCTTTTGACTTATGGATCAAAACAATAATAGCTGACGACTTATTGCCCGTCTGGACGGATTTACTGGCAATATTTTCTATCCTGACTTGGCACTACTTTTTTTAGCGTTGCCACATAGATTTATTCTCATTGGCTGAATACCGACACTAATTCAGTGTTGCCAGAAATATATTGAGTCATGTCCCCATTTAGGAAAATGAAATTTCCAAAAAATTTCCCAAATGCCATTTTTTATGTCTCAATAACACCCAAACCACAGACTAATACAGACTCGACATAAGTGACAGGTGTCAAAAAAGTATTATCTAACCATATGGTTAATATTTTCAAATTATTCTACGAATTAGGTTAGAAAGAGAAAACTGATATAACGCGCCATAAGAAAAATGGATGCCAGATCGGTTTTTGTTGTTTCACTCACTCCTAAGTGTTTCTTCACAATACAGCAGCAAGCAGCAGACAGCAAAATTTTTACATGTATTTTGTTGTTGGTGCAACATGTAAAAAATTTTGCTGTCTGCTGCTTGCTGCTGTATTGTGAAGAAACACTAAGGCCGCTGTTCTAAAAAAAGTAATTCACATAAAAAATGTGAAAATGAAAATTTCCGAATTTTTTTGGTGTTCTAGATTTCACATCCGATTTTTTTTTTCGTTTTGTTTCACATAAATAAAATTTGGTGAAAGTAAAACGAATGCACTTTTTTCCTTATAATTTTTTAAATTTTAATTATTCGATTTCAACTTCGAATGAAAACATGATCAACAAAACACTTAACTTGATTCCATGTGATTCGGAAATTTTCATGTGAATTGAAAAGTTGTGAAAGACAGAACAGAGGCCTAAGTCGTAGAAAGTGTTGCCATGTTAGCGTAAAACGGACTAAAAACCGTTGTGTTCTCTCCTAAAATCGCTTAGTTTTTCCCCATTTTTTCTTATAAAACTCTACTGTCGAGTCTGTATTTAGTCTGTGCCCAAACCTTCGAAATTTTAGAAAATTTTAATTCACCATTCAATTTCTCAAATCAAAAATTTTAATTAATGAATTAATTCCTGCTTGAATTCTTTGAATTAAAATTTGAATTATATTAAAAAAGAATTAATTCATTTTGTGAATAATTCAAAGAATTAATTCAAGCATGAATTAAAAGTGAATTAATTAATTTTCAAAAAATGAATTGAAAATGAATTAATTAATTTTTTGAATTAATTATTTTTTTGAATTAATTGATTTTTTGAATTAATTCTTTTTTCGAATTAATTCTTTTTTGATTTAATTCTTTTTTTGAATTTATTCTTTTTTTGAATTACATTTTTTTTAATTCATTTTGCACGGTCTATTTTGATTTTTTAAAACTATGAAACGTTGTTATAAAACAAAATATTTGCAAAAGAAAACAAAAGTATATTGTAAATATTGGAAGTTATTTAATATTCGGCACTGACAAATGTAACACTCACTTGTTTTTTTCCTATATGGTAGAGGGATTCGGAGAAGAAAAAAATTTTGCTTTCTCTTGCAAATATTTTGGTTTATAACAGTCTTTATAATTCCTATGCCCTAAAATGCTGCTTTTGCGACGTTGACGCATGTACAAAAAAAAATTTGTTTGGTTGAGTAGCAAGAAAAAAATCAACCAAAAAATTAATTAAAAAAAATGTAATTAAAAAAATAATTAATTAAAAAAATTAATTAATTCAAAAAATTAATTGAAAATGAATTAATTCAAACTGAATTAATTAAAAAAAAAATAGTTCAAAATGAATTAATTCAAAAATAATTAATTCATGCTTGAATTAAAATTGAATTATACACAAAATGAATTAATTCTTTTTTAAATAATTCAAATTTAATTCATATAATTAATTCAGTCATAAATTAATTCATTAAGTAAAAAGTTAATTAAAAATAATGTGAATTAATTCACAAATTTAATTAATTCTTCAAAGGTCTGATAACACCGGTCAACACTCATTTTACGGTTTATATTCTGATAATCAATTTTAGTAGTCTTTGATTCCAAATCTGTTCTCCAAATTTTCCCACCACGTCCATATTTTTAGTTATTCACTGTTGAAAATGCGAAAATGGCGATTTTTTCTTTATTTGAAAGCCTGCACAGCACCCTCTCAATGAAATACAAAGCTAAAGAAAAATATAAAGCGCAGTAGTTGAATTTGTCTATGGTCTCCAACATAGGAAACGTTTTTTTTCAAATTATTGCGTTTGGTTGGGTTACATTTGCGTTTTAAAATGATACTTAGTTTTTTGATATTTTTTTAAAGTAAATATTTTAAAAATTTAAGTTTTTTTGTGATATTTTCCGTACACTTAAACAAAGCTTCGCGAAAAAAGTGAAAATTGACATAAACTTAATGAAAAATGAGTCACGTTTTTCAACCGAAGACAGGTTTCATTTGATCAACGAAACTGGTGTCATTAAAGTTACATTACAATGAAAACTTACATGAAATAATGAAAATATTCGTAGCATTTGTTTAAAACGTTTAATATAGCATTCACACTTGCAACCTTAAACCAGTTGTTCAACAAAACACCAGTAACAGAATAAAAACGTAATGGATACAGAACAAAGACTTTTTTAAACATCTCACTCTTGAACACTTCAAAACAGCAAGTGTGAACCCCGTATAATGAAGTTTTTCATTAAATGTATGAAAGTATGCATTGATTAAATGTGGAATAGCAGTAGGTAATACCATATTCGCATTCATTTAAACTATAGTTTAATTATTTGTTTTCTCCATAAAATTTGACGTTTAAGTTTTATGAGGAAAACGAAAAATTAAACTAGTTTAAATGAATGCCAATATGGTATATATATTATTGTGTTTTCTTTTCTGAACAAAAAATTGTGCATTGTTAATATGTTTACTTTTAAAATGTTGACATGGCCCTGAAACGATGTCGCATTTTTTTTCACTCAGAAAAGAACACAAAAAATGCTGTTTTGTACGCAAATTGCCCTGATTTGCTGGTTCGATGGATGTGTTTTTCGCTTATATTGCCGGCAGCTCAGGTTCGAATCCCGGCGATGGCCATCACATATTTTTTTTATTTTGTTTTTTTTGCTTTAAATTATTTTTTTTTAATTATTAAACTTAAAAAAAAAAAATTAACAATTTTAGTCGATTTTATATGAAAATTTACTTTTTTTTTAAAAAAATTATTAAATTATTTAAAAAAAACATTATTAAATAAAAAATGATACGTAATTGAATAAAAAAAAATACCAGAAAAAAAAAAAAATTGTCCATACCGGGATTTGAACCCCGTACCTCCAGTGGCACATGCCACGACACATCCTCTGCACCACAACAGCACCAGTTAACTTGTTCGCTTAATTTGAGTTTTGCTACATGAGAGAATATCAGGGCAGTTTTTTACCCGGTGATTTGATTTTTTACATCACGGGCAGGCAATATTTTGAGAAAAGAACATAATATTTTTTCAAAAGTGTGCATTTTTTTTTAGAAAAGAACACAAAAAATTCAAAGAATAAAAAAAATGTTACAAAATGCCACATTTTTTGCCAGAAAAGAAAACGCCTTTAGTTAGAAAAATTACAACATAAAATTGAAATTAATGAAAATCATTAATAACAATTTTTTACTTTTAAGACATAAGTTTTAAGTCTATATAAGTCTGTAAGGCCCCTATAAAAACTAAGGGCCCTTAAGGCCCCTATGACACTTACCGACCCCGGTAAAGCTATCAAGTAGATTCCAACGAAAAAAAACAATAGTTTAATAGGTATTAAAATTACCTTTCCAACGATACCCTACTTATTCCGATCGGACCATTACAAGCCGAGATATAAGCAATTTACCTTTTAACTTTATAGCAATAAATCTCGCGAAATATTTCTCGACGGTCCTTGATTTTTAATACCCTACACAACTCTGTGGTACACGGTATAATGAGTTTGTGCCGATATTTGTAACTATCATAAATATTGGTCCTAGACCCACCTTCAAGCATACCGATTTCATTTTCTGAGACAATTTAGCGATGTCCGTCCGTCTGTCTGTCCATCTAAACGAAAATTGCATGTTGCAATTTTCAATCAATTTACTTGAAATTTGAAATTTAAGCCTCTCTTGGCCCAAGGACGAAGCCTCCTATTGAAATTGGACCCTATTTATTCCTATCGGACCATTACAAGCCGAGATATAAGCAATTTGGCTTTTAACTTTAAAGCAATAAATCTCGCGAAATATTTCTCGCCGATCCTTGATTTTTGATACCCCACACCACTCTGTGGTCTGTCCGTCCGTCTGTCCATCTAAACGTTGTGAGCACGAAAGAGGTCGCAATTTTCAATCAGTTTACTTGAAATTTGAAATTTAAGCCTCTCTTGGCCCAAGGACGAAGCCTCCTATTGAAATTGGAAAAAATTTATGCATGTTTAGACCTAGCCCCCAAACAAATTCCCTCTTTATTTTTAACTCAAATGACACTAATAACCGTATTATAATAGATATCCTATTTGGCAGGTAGACGTATTTTGTATTCACAAATCATTCCGAATTTTAAAGGAATCGGACCAGTTCTTCTTGTAGCCCCCATACAAATCAACTTCCCGATATTCACATAAATCTCTCAAATTTCATGAAAAAAGAAAGTATTTAATAATAATTTGGTTTGTGTGTTTTTAACGCATACTTACCAAATCTAAATATATTCGGACCTATGGCCCTATATGAAAATTACGCCCGATATTCAGTTAAATCGTCTTATTGACGTCTATTTGAGTATTTTACTCAAATTTAGTTTGTGAGTGTTTTTTACACTTATTAAAGATTTGACAAAAGTGATATCCAATTGGTCCATGTTTGAACTTAAGACCCATTTTCCGGGAAACACTGCACACAAAAAAAATGTAAAAAAATTGTGTACGTTTTGGGGATAATACAACGTATAAAGTGGTTTTGGATAATTTACCTAAGTTTTTTAGAGCAAAAACTTTGGTAAGTTATACAAAACCACTTTATAGGTTGTAATTAAACCATAAACTGGCACAATTTTTTGATTTTTTTTTTGTGTGTGGTGTAGGCACAGACTAATACAGACTCGACATAAGTGACAGATGTCAAAAAAGTAGTCTTGAACCATATGGTTAATGTTTTCAAATTATTCTACGAATTAGGTTAGAAAGAGAAAGCTAATATAATGCGCCATTAGAAAAATGGATGCCAGATCGGTTTTTGTTGTTTCACTCACTCCTAAAGGCCTAGTTAGCCGAGAAAACGTAACCGTATCTTTACCCTAACAGTAGCGTATTTATTTAGTGCAATTATCGAAACTTAATAACGTGTCATATGTTTTTGACGTAAAAAAAACTCGTCGTTCATTTTTGTTATTTTATTTATGTTTTTTTATATGTAGACTTTAAATTTGTTTGTTTATTTAAATTGAATTAGTGATTTTTCTATTTTTTTTGCACTTTTAGTTTTGTATCACATTTTTTTTGGAAATAAACAAACCGAAAATCAGCTGTTTATAAATGTCACGTAGAAACGTTGTAAAATTCTATTTTAAACAGGTCGGAACGTTCCGTTTACGTGACAATTGAATTCGCTAATCGTTTTCATTAGTTTACGCATATCAAAAACAATCAGCTGACTTTTTACGTTAGGGTTACGGTTATGTTTTCTCGGCTAACTAGGCCTTAAGTCGTAGAAAGTGTTGCCATGTTAGCGTAAAACGGACTAAAAACCGCTGTGTTTTCTCCTAAAATCGCTTAGTTTTTCCCCATTTTTTCTTATAAAACTCTACTGTCGAGTCTGTATTTAGTCTGTGGTGTAGGGTTTCGTTGGATTCTCAAAAAGGGCTACTTCCAAAAAATAAATAAATTTGGAACAATGCACATAGGGGCAAAATGTAATGTTTTGTGGCATCAATTAAACCGCTGATTTTTTATAGACGTTATGCACACCATTTCAAAGAGCATTGTTTAAGGATTAAATTTATGTAAAAACATGTAAGACTTTCTTTGCAAAATTGCGAAAAATTTCGCAAAAACGAAAAATAATAATAATTTGTTAGAGGTAAAAAATTTTTGTATGCTTGTATTTTTATATATGGTTATGGATACCGTTAAAACAATAACTGTATTGAAAAATCATACATATGAAGCATTCCACACCATATGTTCTGATAAAAAAAAGTTATGCGGTATGAAGTTAAAATCGGACGTAAAAATGAAAATAATTAAAAAATTAATGGTTTTTAAATAAAATGGCTTTGTAGATATAGTATAATAAGTGTTAAACATTTCACTTTCCTAATATTATACAATAATGTGGTATAAAACGTATGAGTAATATATTAATTTCCGTAAAAAATCGCGATCGCGGCATCTAAATATTTTTTAAGAAAATCAAAACTTGTATGCACCAAAAGAAACAAATTTAAGAGATAAGACCTACAAAAAACAAAAAAAAAAAAAAATTTTTGTGGTCACTCTAGTGTTCAAATTAGAGATGGGCGCGTGAGTGATTTTTGAATCACACTCACTCACTCTCACGACACGAATTTTTGAATCACGCACACTTACTCACGAGCATATTATTTCTACTCACACTCACTTACAATCACGTGAGTAAATTTAATACAACTCACACTCACGTGCACTCACGCAAGCTTCACTCACACTCACGGTTTCTCACACTCAAGAAACTCTTATTTATACAAAAAAAAATTTCAAAAACCAAAATTTCAAAAATCTTTCAAAATTTTCACAAAATTTAAAGTTCAGTAAAATTTTACAAATTTTTTCGGATTTTTCGGGACGAAACTTAAGATTTCGCCAAATTTTAAAATTTTTTTGTTGCTTTTTTGGTACGGAAGGAAATATGAAGAGAAAATAAATCACGCAAACTCACGCAAAAAAATTGCCTCACGCACACTCACTTACGCAATTTTTTCTCCACTCACTCACAATCACGTGAGTAAAATTTAATTCAGTCACACTCACGCGTGAATCACGCTCTAATCTGCTCATGTGCCCATCTCTAGTTCAAATTATAACTTTAATATATTAAAAAAAAAATAACAAAAAAATTACCAAAAAAAAGGTAATATTTTTAAAATGCAACTGCACATCGCGGGCTCATTTCGAGCAAGTTTTAATAAGTGATTCTTGTAAAGAATTATACCACTTACCACTGTATAAAAGTAACTAAGGATAATGTAGGATAATTGTCCACTTTTTGACCTTCAAAATTAGCTTTTGAACAATTTCATAAAAAAAAATGTCTTAGAACGGCGATAACTAGTTTAATATTTAATGCAATTTAATCAGCATGAATGCAAATTGTTTGTGCTAAAGCTACCTTTCCATTCATGTGTATAGTGTCAACATTTTTTACTGGCATACCTTTTATTTTGAGTTTTCAACTAAAGACTATTTTAAATAATTTTTTTGTTTTTTTTTTACTTTTACTAACTTTAACACGATGGTAAGAAAAGAAGAATGGATAAATCAAAAAAGTAAAAATGCAGTCAACCGTAGAATAGTATATGCTTTCGATATAAACAAAAAAAAATAACAAAATCGCTTTTTCAAAAATTCAATTGTTGCCAAGAAGCCCCATATAGCTGCCCCTATGTGCAATGCCAGCTAAATAGAGTTGTTCCAAAAAAAGCTCGTGTCCTATACTTTTAACTAAACTTCCTAAATACAAGTTTTCCATAAATTATTATCCCGTAATCTGGCAGCACTATAGTGCTGAATTCTAAACTTCATCAAATATCTGAAAGTGTATGCGTGCAAAGTGCGGTACAAGAAAGAAAAAAATTATAATTTTTCTACAACGTCGTCTTTCGTCGCCAGTGTGAAATATTGCTGATTATTGGTGTTTCTAAACATAAAAAATTAATAAATTTAATATTTAAAGCGTACTCAACAGCAGCAGCTTAAAAATCATTGAAAATAAAACGGTAATAATTGAAAATAAAAGTTTTACAAAAACTTATTCTACAACACGCAGAATGAAAAATTGGTGATGGCTGCTTTTTTCCCATTTTTCAGCCTACAAAAAATTACACATACATATATATGAGAATTTTTTTATATATATATAAAAAGCATATACATTGCTGAAAAAGAGTGAGAGATAAAGTGACACAAAGAGGAAATAAGAAAAAAAAAAAAAACGAACAAGGGACTAAAAGAAATCGAAAAAATCGAAGTGACAAAAGAAAAACTCAAAAACCAGAAGTGAAAAATATGAAATTGTGAAGAAAAAAAGTATTTAGTGGCAAGCCTTAAACAAAAAAAAACGAAAAAAATTAAGAGTTAACAAATTTAACTATAAATTAAATACAAAAAAATATTAATTTTTTGTTAAAAAAGTCATTTTAAACAAATTGCAAATTGTTTTAATGTGAGAAACTTGGTGTGCGATTCAGTGCGAGTGAAAATTAATTAAAAAGATAAAGTAAGAAACAAATTTATTTTTATTTTTAACAGCAAATAAAAAATACAGAATTTATATTTAAAAAACATATAAAAATGATTAAAGGATTTGAGCTTATAGATTTTTTACATTATTAAACGGTGTTTTATAATAAGGAAAATCATTTAATTAATAATGAATGTATAAGAATTTTTGGCAAAAAAAAATGATCCTTGAAAATTTTATGCAGTGAAAGAAAAAATTAACGTATAATACTTTAAGAAAAAGAAGAAGGCAAACAGTATTTTTCCATATTGGAGGAATGCATTTGTAAAAAAGAGCCAACTATAGAAATTACACAAACAAAAGTGTTATAAAACTGTTATAATCGTAAAATACAGCCCTGTTTAATTAGACTTTGGCACTTGTGTGCGTTTTTTTCGGTTAAGCAAGTGTATGTCACCAAGAGAAAACAGGCAATAGATAGAGACAAAATTGAAAATTAAAAGATTTCAAGACAATTTAATGAAAATATAAATTAATTACAACTTAAAACTGCAAGTATTAAATGAATATTATTAACATTTTATTTAAATAAAAGTGTGCATTAAAATGTGTTCCCTTTTATAACAATCTACTTCCTGAATTCTATGCCAGCGTTGCTGTATATCTTTTTGTTGTATACCATTTTTTTTGTTAATTTTTTCTTCTAAATTTTTATTGCGTCTTAAAAAATAAATAAGCATATTTGTATAAGCTTAATTTTATAAATTTATACAAATTTATATTGTTTATTCTTAATTATTGAATATATTTTGGAATGATGTTAATTTTTTTTTTGATTCCATTTTGTCTATATTCTTTTAAATTCTTATAAGTGCAACAGAGAAAGGGCAATAACTGTTATATTTTTTTTTGTATGCAAATTTTATAATTTTGTTTCAAACTGGGAAATTTATAACAGTTTTTGCTTTTTTTAATAAGTGATGCCAATTGTGCTTTTCTAATTTGTGGCAGTTTTTATTAAATGAACATTTTTAGGGCAAAATTTTAGTTTTTTAAGGTGGGTACACACGTTTAAAAATACTGTACAATTTTGCAATGTTGTACAATTAAATTTATGTATGTTTCAAATTGACCACTGTTCAATATATTTACCGCAATCAAAGAAGTTTAGATTTTATTGTGCAATCATAACTGTACAGTGTTAGTGAACGTACATTCCTTTTGGGACTGGACAGTTTTGAAAGAACACTATTTCTCAGATCATCGCTACATTGTATTTTTACTCAGGGAGCGTGGTTTGGTTAAGGCAGTCTCCAGAAATATGAAGAGTACAAACTTGATCAAATATAGGGAGACTTTCTGGGCTGTAGGATGAAGTGCCCTTATCTGAACCGCATAGTTTGGCGGAAATTGACTATCTGGTCGACCACATAACAAATGTTTGTAGTAGGTCCCTAGATGGGCTGGGAAAAATTCCCATACAGCTCTGATGGATTGTAGACCAATTAATCTGTCTTCTTTTTTTGTTAAAGACAATCGCAGAAAATTTTTTTGGAAAAAAATTTCTGGTTCAATAGATTCTTGAATACATTCTACGGTAATCACAACAAAATTTTCTGTGTAAAATTATTTTTCAAAAAACTACATGCTCTAAAAAACGATTGCATTCGGGACAATTTCAAACAAAAATCATTGATTCTGGAATGTTAAGTAGAACCGGTTGCAGAGTAGTTTGATGGGTTCCGGAACCGATTATTTGGAACAGAAAATTTTGCTAGAATGGAACGAAAAATAGACTCAAATTTGCGTAGAGTGATTGACCCGAGGTTGCTTTCGACTAACCAACATGGATACAGCAAGGGGAAGATCAACGGAAACTGCTCTTCGTGAGCTCGTTGGAACCATCCAGAGATCGCTTTCGGTAAAGGAACACACTATGGTGGCCTGTCTTGATATAGAGGGGGCTTTTAATAATGTCATCCCAGACTCGATAATTGTGGCATTGTCTGGTCTGGGAGTGAAGCGTGGGATCATTTTAATGGTGGAAAATCTACTTGCCAATAGACGTATAACGTCTGAATTGGGAGCGTCTGTCTTATCTCGTTTTTTCAATATGAGCACACCACAGGGAGGTTTTCTTTCGCCACTTCCTTGGAACCTGGCACTAAATTCAATGCTGCTTTCTATAGAAGCACGTGGTTATAATGTTCTCGCATATGCTGTCGATGTCGCGATAGCGCTAAAGGGAAAGCACCTGCAAACATTGAGGGACATTCTCAAGTATCTGGGAGTATTTCTAAATAGGAATTTGGACTTCAGGCGTAATATTAAGGAACGGGTGAGAAAAGCAACGTTTGCTTTATATTCATGTAAAAGTCGTTCATTGGATTTGTACAGCAGTTGTGCGTCCAATTCTGCTGTTTGGAATCATTGTCTAATGGCCTGCTTTAGAGACAAAAGGGAACTGTATCTTTATTACGAAGGTACACAGACTAGCGTCGATGTGCATCACTGTTGCTCTTCGACTACACCCACGGCTGCATTAGAAATCCTCCTTCACCTGATATCATTGCACATATTGGCTACGTCGGCAATTCGACTCAATAGCACACTGCAATGGCGGAGCAGTGATTGTGGCCATATCACGATCTTGAAGAAGATAATAATACCACAAAATGCCATATCATTGCTGTGTTAACCAGGCAGAGATGCTGGCAATATACGAGGTGGCTGGCTGGTTAAGTTGCAATGTCTTGTCTACCGATTGTCCTGAAACTTGCATATGTGAAAGAGGGGAGGAAAATAAGAGTTACCTGTTTTTTTTTCTTAGCTGCCCAATCTCACATTAACCGGGTCAAAAAGGAGGGGGAAAACGAGATTTTTTTCGTTTTTTTTTAGGATTTTTCACATTTCTTCAGAAGAAACTATGTATATGAACATTTTATTCAGATCGAAAAGTTTTTTGAAATTCATGGCAAATCGGTCGTTTTCAAATTAGGCTTCGTCTAACAAGGAAGGTCTTTCACAGGGCACCCACCGATTGTCCTGAAACTTGCATATAGGAAAGAGGGGAGCAAACTAAGAGTAAACTGTTTTTTAGCTGCCCAATCTCACATCAAATAAAGGGAAGGGGTTAAAACGTGATCTTTTTTCGTTTTTTTAGGATTTTTCCCATTTTTTCCAAAGAAATCATATGAACATTTTATACAGGTCGAAAGGTTTTTTGAAGGCCTATCCAATGGTGTATTTGTCGTGTCAAAATTCGGTTTCGTTAAGTTTGTTTTTGTCAAAAATGAATAATCGTTGGGGTAGTTTATATGGAGATGTATATACGTACGACCGCCAAAATCATGTATAATAATTTCTATCAAAATTAAGCAGACCCGTTTAGCGAAATTCCTGCTAGTTCGGCTTTTATACGGATTTTCCCGAAAGCCCTTATTTTTTCATAAGGTGGCAACCCTTTTTTAAATTTGAGATTGGGCAGCTAAAAAAACAGGTTACACTTATTTTTCCCCCTCATTTCCATATTCAAGTTTCAGGACAATCGCTGGGTGCCCTGTGAAAGACCTTCCTTGTAAGTCAATTTTTTTTTTTTGAAAAATGTTAAAATTTCGGGGTAATTTATATGGAGATGTATATACATACGACGAACAACATCGTATATAATAATCTCTTTAAAATTAAGCTAACCCGTATTTTAACGTTTGGCGAAATTCCTGCTAGATTGAATTTTATTCGGATTTTCCTGAAAGACCACATTTTTTCATAAGGTGGCAAACTTTTTTTAATTTGTGATTGGGCAGCAAAAAAATTTCCTGAAAGACCACATTTTTCATAAGGTGGCAACCTTTTTTTAATTTAAGATTGGGCAGCAAAAAAAAAAAAAATAAGTAACTATTATTTTTCACTCCTCATTATCATATACAAGTTTCAGGATAATCGGTGGGTGCCCTCTGAAAGACCTCCCTTGAAAGTTACACTTAAAAACTTATTGAAAGGTATTTTCATAATCATTCGAACGCAACTAATCTTATGAAAATTGGACAAGTAGTTTTAAAGATATTTACAAAAAATTTTTCAACTTTGATGCTCTGTCTCTCCGACCGCTCCTTAAAATTGGTACCAATTAGCTAACATTTTACTAATTTTTAAAAATTTTTCGAGTGTTTTTTTATGGATTTAGCCAAAACGAATTTGTAATTTTTGTTTGACTTTTTTTACTTAAAATTTTTTATTATATCGTGGAACTATATTCAATTTGAGTTATCTGCTCGGTTGACGAAAATGAGTTTTTGATGGCAAAATGTTCGCTGGCATAAGTGTCATCTATGGTATTAATTTCAGAACAAAAAAATTATTTTAAGGCTATTTTATTGCAAAAATAGCATGAGCTATGTGAAACCATGTTTTTTTATAAATAAAAATTGGAGCTATCTACAGTATAGTTTACTACGGTAAACTTTTAAATTTATTTTTTTTATTATCACTTTTTCCATCAATAAAAATAATGGCAGTTTTTTTTTTTTTGGAAAGTTTCAACTCCTTTCCGCGGTTAAAAACGCGGTTTTTGACCCATATTTCGATGCGGGGCAAAACCGGTTAAACTTTTTGCATATTTTATTTGCCCATTCGATTGTACAGGTAACACAAGTGTTATGACATTTTTCGCAAGCTTCATAAAGGTTCCAAATAATGGCGAGAATGCGCGAAAAAATCGATGATTTAAAAAAAAAATTAAAAAGTATTTTTTTTTTAACACTTGTAATGGAAGGGCTTTAAAAACTGAGAAATATGGTACCAAATTCATATTTTTATCATAATCCGTTAAAAAGTTATAAAGCTTTAAAGTCTATATTTAATGAGCTATCTGCTTAGGTGGATTAATTTCAAATAAAAAAGGTTGAGCTATCTGCAGTAACTCAGCGAATAATACGAATTTTTACAAACAAAGCACGTGTAAAATTTACTAGTAATTATTAATTAATATTGTAAAAGATCGGCCGACAAAAAGTTAAAAAATACGCGAATGCGACGGTTTTTTTGCTCTCCTGAAAAGTTATATTTTTTTAGATAGCTCAAATTGAATATAGTTTAACGATATACATTGTGGTTTCTAATTATTATTTTCGCTGTCAAATGTCGATATTTTAATCATGAAAATTCTGTTTTTATCCATTTGTGTTTTATAGAATTACAGCTGATTTCATTTTTCTTCAAAACAATATAATTATTGACTAATCCTTTTATTGTTTTTGGACATGCAATGGTGTGCTTAAAATTAAATAAATTATAGAAAGTTTAACCCACAGCAGAGTATTAGTAAAAAGAAGATTTTTTTTTCACCAAAAAAGTTATTTATTCGTTGGATCTCCACTGTTTTAACAAGTTGTGGGTTTTTGTGCGTACACCTTCACTTAAAAGAGGCAGCACGAAAAAATCATTTTATGGTTTTTTGGGTACCGTCTGACATAAAAATGTTTTATTTGTTTAAAATGTACAAAAATAAAAAAATTGCGTTTTTCAGAGTTTGGTTTACTTCTTCAAGGAAAAACTTTTTTCCCCGGTCAAATTTTGCTTATTTCCAAACTAAACTAGACTATGGCAATAAGAAATATTTGTTGCAAACTTCAAGAGTCCAGATCTTTTAGTTTGGCCCCATTGTGTTCTCCGCAGGAGAAGGGCGGACATTCATAGAATAATTAAATAAAAACATAAAGCCATTGTTTTCTTTATTTTAAATATAGACTTTTAAAGAAGAGTCAAGCTTTTAAAATCTATATATTTCTCGTTTTATTCTGCATTTTTAGGGCATATCTCCCTGCTACTGAATGGGGTCGATTGCTAAAAGAAATAAAAATTTAAATACGCATTTAAATTTTAAATCTTTGTAATTTAATATCTACTTACCTTTGTTTAAGTTCACTAAGAACTTAAAATTATATTGATAAGATTACACATTGTTAGCAAAGTATGAAACCCATTTCTTTTCAATGATCGATTTTTCAAACAGAAACAACAGTTATAAGACCTGCATTTAAATTAAACTGTGCACAAATAAACCGCAATAAATCTGGAAATGA
Organism: Pegoplata infirma; assembly: GCA_963921195.1. Lineage (NCBI taxonomy): Eukaryota > Metazoa > Arthropoda > Insecta > Diptera > Anthomyiidae > Pegoplata > Pegoplata infirma. Next base: position 203,568,933 of record OY992540.1, read on the forward strand.
TGAATGTGTTTTAATCAAATTGGTTACATATTAAAGCCAGATCAATGATAAGTAAAAATTAGGTCATACATTTTATTTATACGTTAGATTTAGCTTTCAGGTTTTAAAGTCCAGGTAAACAGTTTATGTCCAAAAGATTTTAAGGAGAGAGAAAAAAATCGTTATGTTATAGCCTCCACGGACGGAATCAAGAAAAAATGTGAATGATTCCAACAGTTTTTTTTTAAGGAAGTGTCGTACTTTCAGATGTATTCAACTGTTTTGAAAATAAAAAAACACAAGTAAGAAAGTTATAGTCGGTTAAGACCGACCATATGATAGATACCCTCAACCAACGTTTTTCCGGAAAATGGGTCCCAAGTCCAAACATCAACCGATTATACCTATCTTTTGTCAGATCTTTAATTAGTGTAGAAAACACACACAGACAAAATTTAAGTCGAATTATTATTTTTTGTTGTCAATAGACCGATTTAACTGAATACACCGTCCGACAGCCAATATTAAACACGAACCAGATGATATATGTCTGAAAGTAGAGATCAAATGGAGTAAAACTGCATTTACAGTTGTTCATTACGTGATCCTGTTTTCTTTTAAAACGACTTAAAAGTTTTAAAGGATACATTTTGTAAAATATTTCTGAAATATTTGTACTTGTTCTAAGATACCACTAGTGATGGCAAATAAAATAGGAGGATCTCCCCTAATTTTTCCATTTTTTTATTTTGCCACATCAGGATAAAAGGATGTGAATAAAATTCTTTGAAAACTTTATCAAAATATTTTGTTGAAAATTTTGAATGAATTTGAAGGATCGATTTGTTTTTGCATATTTTGGAGAAAATGCATATTTTTGCATATTTTGGTTTTTAATGCATATTTTGTGCAAATTTCCAACTTTTAAGTGCATATTTTTGCATAATTTGCATAAAATAGCAAAAACAGATATTAAAATGTATTTGTTTTAAAAACTATTTTTAATTTAAAAAAATTATTTTGAAAATAACAAAAAATATTTTTTTTTAACTGAAGTTTTTTATTTATTTCGGAAAAAATTAATTGACAACAGAACAGAAAATCTGAAAAAATTAACTGACAACACAGGCTAAGTGGAGATGTCGCCAGATTTCGGAAGAAGCCACCCTTCCTTCGTCAGCACTCTTCGATTGTCATTGTAGATGTGTAAGATTAAAATCATCTATTTTAACGTACATTATTTTTTTTTTAAATTTTTTTATAGATTTTTTGAGTGCATATTTTAAGCGCATATTTTTGATTTTTTAGTGCATGATACTTTGATAGTAACTTCGAGGTCCAAATACCAACTAGGGAAGACTGGGCGGATAACTCTGTTATTACGGGGAATGCGATCTCAATTTTCACGGACGGATCGAATATGGAGATGGGTACAGGTTCGGGGGTATACTCTGAATGCCTCGGAATCAGGGCCTCAGTGAGGCGCCCGGGCAAGTGTAGTGTTTTCCAGGCCGAAGTTCTTGCAATCGACAAAGCCGCGCAAATGATTATGACAAAGGACCTAAGTCCTTGCGCCATTAACATTTATGTGGATAGCCTTGCAGCTCTGAAAGCCTTAGAATCAAATACTGTAAAATCGAGAATTGTTAGTAACTGCATACAATCCCTTCATCGAATCAGTCAGCACACGGTTAAGCTAATCTGGGTCCCTGGACATAATGGGGTCGATGGTAACGAATTAGCTGTCGAATGTGCAAGGGAACGTGTCGAACCTAATATCTCGATTCCTATAGTGGAGTTGATGAACAAAATTGATAGGATATCGGAAAATAGGATGAAGGATAGGTGGATATCACTGACCACGTGCAGGATATCTCGAACCATGTGGCCACTGCCGGATCCTAAGAGGACAAAAAGTCGTCTTACCTTTGGCAAACGGACGGTTAGCCTATTAGTAGGAGTACTGACAGGACACTGTATAATCGGCCGAATGGCCGCTCGTATGGGAATTCCTGATAGGGACTTTTGCAGAAGTTGTGGGGAAGTGGAGGAGTCAGTGAAGCACTTGTTGTGCGAGTTTCCGGGACTGATGAAACGTCGTCTTAAGTATTTGGGACAACGATTTTTTGATGACCTGGATTGCCTAAACAGTGTCCCACTGACATCTCTAGCGGAATATCTTAGGGAATCGGGGTGGTTTGAAAGGTAGAAATTTTTATATATCAGGGGGGAGTAGGGAAACAACTTTAAGGGAATCACAATGGGCCTTATGGCCTCCGAGTGAATTCGCAAAATTGGCGAACGCCCATCCAACCTGTGCATGAAAATCTCATCTCTACTTATTAGTAAGGAAAAATGACCTCAAGCCAAAATAAATCTATCCGAAATATTTATTAATTTATTTAAGATGTAAAAACTCTGTTGGTATCGATTTAGGTTTTATACCCTCCAACCACAGTGTGGGGGTATACTCACTTTATCATTCCGTTTGTAACGTATCGAAATATCGGTCGGGGGACCCTATAAAGTATATATGTTTAAATTATTGATCCATGATCGATTCTAAGACATTTTGTGAATGTCTGTCCATCAGTCTGTCTGTGGATGGCACGATGCAGTTAAAAAAAAAAGAGCTAGCCTCCTAGAAATATATCTTATCCAACTAGCCTACGGGGGACCCCGTAGGCTAGTTGGTAGCGTGCTAGCTTTTGAACGTGGGGGTCGTCGGTTCGATTCCCACCAGAACCCTTGGTTTTTTTCGCTACAACGACGGTCGGCCATTGTTACCAGTTCTGGATTAGGTTGAATTTATTAAAAATGTGTTGTAAATAAATAGAAAGAATAAATAAAAGTAATTGATCATGTGATCAAAACTAATGCAAAAAGCATAATAAATAAAAAAGTATAAATTTTTCGAGTGGGGGAGGTGTCCCCAGAGCCCCCGCCCCATCTCCCAAAAAAAACGGCCCTTTAATTTTTTTTGAATATGTTGGAGGGTATAAATAATTCAGCACAGCTGAATTTAATACACCCACGTGTTTTTTTTAGTTACGCAGTAGAACACCTGAGCTTCTATCTGTTTTTAAATTTCTGACTTTTATTTTTAAACACTGTTCGAAAAGTGATGCTATATTAATTATTCATTCTGTGTGTAGTGGGCGTTGTCCCCGTCCACATTTTTTTATCATGAAAGGATTTGGGATTCAAAAAAACCCTAATATAACACTCTCACTAAAAAGTGTTTGTTTACCTCTTTCAATTACGATTCAAAATAATTGCATATTTTTAGGCTTCCTTTTTTACCATAATTTAATTCAAACTTTTTTTTTTTGTTATAATAATTGTTCATATTTTTCCCTTAGGTGATTTTTTTGTTGTTGTATATTTTTCTTTTAATTTTAAAAAGTTAATTGAATTTTATTGTTTCACACAAGTTTGACGTTGACAGCAACAACAACAAAAACCGTATTAAATTTAGAAATTAGTTTTCAGTTGAATGTTGTTGTAGTTTTTTTGTTCCTTTTTTTCAATTCACTCTTTACATTTCAAATATCAATTGAATATTTTGTTTCGAAAAAAATGACGTAGTTTATGCAAGTGTTTATTAAAAGTTGGCGAAAACGCAAAACTAAATTTAAAAACAAAAAAATTCACTTACTACACAAAATGCAAATGTTTAAAGGGGTCATAGGAATAAAATTAACACATTTCAATTTCAGAACAAAAAAACTAGAAAAACACCTTATGTGAAGCTAACAAAGTTTATAAAAAAATATTAATTTAAACTAAAGATAATATCGTTTTTTTAATCGCTATTTAAACGATACCTATACAAATGAAAATGTATAATTTTCTTGTCATCCAGCTGTCATTGGCAGCAAAGACTTCAATTACAATCCTGTGTTTCTTATAAATACACAAAAAAGGGAAATCTCTTTGGATTGTTTGATAATCTTGACTATTTTTGACTTTAACTCCATCATCTAACAAATTTCTTTACTGCGAGGCACATGCAGATTTTATCGGCCAAATCATCGGTGACGATCTTTGCCACGTAGAAGAAAGAGGTGCAAATCGAACTGGATTTTTAGTCGATGGTGTGATAACTCCGACACTGAACCAGCCCAAAATATTGGGGGTAGCATTCTACGGTTTGTATTCGTCCTCGGCGCATGCCAATGCAACAAAATTACTGCATGTTAACATATATATTGGCCAAAACCGAGACCAAAACCGAGTATTCGGTCGGACTCTAATATCCAGCAATACGACATCCAACAGCTGGATTCCATCTTATACCGAGCAACTCTGAATGATATTCATAGGGATACGGTAGAATCGACTACAGCAAACTAGCGAGTAAATGTTCTATGAAGTTGGAGGTCGTCATCGCAGAAGCAGACAGAAGTCTGCCACGAAGAACAAGGGTGGTACAAGAACAATTAAGATCCAGGTGTTGCAGTCGGTTTAATTCTTATTGGTCGAGCATTAACCCGACAATACAAAATACGTGCTCCTCTTCAACTGCGCGGAAAACCCGACTCGTCTGAATCCAACTTTTAATCTGTAAATGTTTTTATTTACAGTTTTTTTTTTACTTTGAGACAACACTCAGGGGATGCCCCCTACTAATGCAATGCATTGTGTTGGTATTAGGAAAATAGATTATGAGGAGAAGGAAAGAGGGAGTTGTATTTGTGGACATTTAATTTGAACTTTTCTAAATTATAGCCTACTGGAAAGATTTCTGCGGGGAGTTTATTCCACATACGGCTAGTTGGACCGAGAAACGAATTTTCTCTGTAATGCGTTGTGCGATACATTGGACAGTCGACAATAAACAGATGTGAGTTGCTGGAAAGGCGAGTACTACGGGTATGCACCCGCGTCTCAGGGATGAGTTCACCCATCTCAGCTGAGCACTTACAGTGGTAATATCGGTAGAACGACGACGCACAACCCACATTCCGACGATGCTCCAATGAGTCAATAGAGCTGGATACCCTACTGTCATTGATGAGCTTCAACGCACTCCTTTATACCCGGCCCAGAAGCTTCAAGATAGACCTTGAAGCACCTGCCCAGATATGGGAGTTGTATTCCATTTTCGGTCGGCGTTATAAATAGTAAGATGATCAGACGGGGTGAAGTAATTCCTGCATCGTTTTAAAAAACCAAGACACTTGAATGCTTCTTTCGACACCTGAAAAACATGTTGGTTCCATCGAACATCACATTGGATTTTCATGCCTAGAACATCAAGAGTGTCTGATTCCTCAATAGCTATACCACCCATAGATACAGATGACGCTGATTCCACAAGCCGCCTGTGGGTCAGCATACAACATTGGGTTAAACGAGCATTAAAATCGACCTGATTCGCAAGACCCCACTCGGAGATTTTCGTAAGGTCATGATTGAGTGTGTCATTCATGTTCTGCCTCATAGCATCAACCTCAGTAAGGCTTGGTCTATGATTAAAGGAAAATGAATGACAAATGTTGCTGTCATCTGCAAAAGAATAGATACGATTGGAAGTTAGACGCAGAAGGTCGTTAAGAAAAATAAGAAAAAATGTAGGAGATAGAACAGAACCTTGCGGTACCCCTGAATTCAGATGAAACTCATCTGATGAGAACCCATCTATAACAACACGTATAGAGCGGTCTCTAAGAAAGCTCGATATAAATCGAGAGAAATCACTACCGACACCAACCGCAATAAGCTTCGAAACGAGTGCACCGTGCCACACACGATCAAACGTCTTGGAAGTATCTAGAGCAACCACCTTGCTTTCACCAAATTGGTGAATAGAATGACTCCAGCGTTTCGAAAAAAACGCTAACAGGCCTCCCGTAGAACGACCTCTACGAAAGCAATACTGGCGATCGCACAAAAGTGAATTAGACTCCAGATAATTTACCAGGTGGTGATTCAACATGCTCTCCATGACTGTCGAGAGCGTAGAATAAATTGCTATTGGGCGGTAGTTGTCAGGGTTTGTAGCCTATGCTTTTTTGGGATTGGCTGGACGTAGGCCACCTTCCAGCAAGAGGGGAAAACTCCTACCCGGTACGAGTAGCTAAATAATGTTGGTCCCCGGGGACTTGTTCATGTTGAGTACGTCAAGGACCTTTTTAAATGCACGCGCTCGAAAAAATATCTTGGACATAGTAAAGGATACCCTTTCGAGCTCGGGCGGAGATTGATTGCTTTCCGGCAAGTACGCATTTCTTGCAAACGTGTCAGCAAAAAGGTTGGCTTTAAAATTTGCAAAGTTGTGGGATAAGATGTCCCCTACGTCCCACTCCAACTCCGAATGCCCTGTCATATTTTTTACCTATCGGTTCAAGTGTTATAAAATATAAGGACACTTAAAAAATTTTGTTACATTCCACATAACCTTAAAAATACAAAATGCTTTGTGCAAGGTTGCAACTTTCGAAATTTTTCAAATTCGAAAAAAATCGAATACTGTATCTTGAATAAAATAGAAAAACTTAAAGAAATTGATTTTTTAAAGTTAAAAAAAAAATTGAAAAGTTTTTTTTGAAATTAATATGCTTAACAATTTAAACTTGTTTGTCTTCGCGTTCCCCTCCCATTTAAATGTTTACAATTACCAAATATTTTTTTTTTTGTTATAATTTCAACATTCATGCCAAAAATACATATAATATGTAGTAGTTTTTGTTTCTTTCATCTTTTTTCTACACAAAATGTATTGTAATTCAATGTAAAAATATAAGTAATTTCCCTTTAAATTACTTTAGTTTTTCCACATGTTTATGAAGAGCATGCGCTAACAGAAAAAAATCAAATATATATTGTTGGTTCTGTAACTAAGAGGGTTCTTTTTTATACTATTTTTGTGTGAATGTATGTTAAGAAACTTAACTGACATGTCGTATGTCAAAATGACATGTTATACTTTTTTTTTTTCTATGTGTGTTTTTGGAATTCCTATAATAACTTTGTATATAATTTTCTTTTGATATATTTTTTATTTTTTTATAAAGTAAATTATAGTAAGGCACTTTTTTTTTTATTTATGTCAGAAATCAATATGAATGTGTCTTAAAGTATGCAGTATATTTTTTACATTGCTTAAGCCTAAAAGTATGCCACCAAATTTTTGTGTTTGAAGTAAATATTAATAGATTTGTGGTATGATATTTTTCAAAAGTGTTGGTCTTAAATGCAGGGTTAAGCGTTAAATAAAAAAATATAGTTTAACGAACTGTTTTTGCAAATTCTTTGGAAATGTATAAATGTGGGTTTCATGGAAAATTATGTGACTTTCGTCGAATTTTAATTGAAGTTTTTTCTTAGAATTATGTAGTTAATATAAAGTACTAAAGATTTTAACATATATTTTTCATTCTGTATGTAAAGCATCAAAATATGAGTGTAGAATCCGATAAGGTTTAGTACTTTTTTGACAATCTACCGATTTCCGTCTTTCTACACTGAAAGAATTTTGTTCATTACGGCTATGAAAACGTACATTGATTCTATGAAAAAAATCATTAGAAGTGAGCCAATGATGCCCTTCATAGAATCTATGAAACAAATTCATAGAAACCAGATACCTATGAAAAAGTTCATAGGCTATGGAAAAAAAATTTTATTGTTCAATTATATTTTTTTTTATTTTATTATTTAATTTTTATTTACTTTATTATTTTATTTTTATTTATTTACAATATTCTATTTTTAAAAATTTATTTATTTTTAACTGATCCCCACCGAGATTCGAACACAATACCAGTGGTTCGTGAAGCATAGTCTCTAACCACTGAGCTAAAGTAAATAAACAAGTTATAACACTTAAAATCTATTTTGTTAAATATCCTGCTTTAAAATATTATGCTCTGCCGCAATGCTCTGCCAAAATCTGTGTGTATGTTTGTAGAAAACAAAATGTTTGTGTATTTGCAAAAAAAAAAAGTAACGAACATTACAAAACTAAGTGTTAGTCGGCGAGGTTTTCCTCCTTTGGTGGCGCTGCTAGCTAAGGCGTCGATTATAAATTTCCCAGCCGGTAGGTCTTGGGTTCGAACCCCGCCTGGGCAGCAATATTTTTTTTTTTTTTACGTTTTTTATGTTTTTTTTATATTTTTTATATTTTTTTAATATATTTATTCAAATTATTTAATTATTGAAACATTATTTAAATTTTTAAAAAATTATTAATGACATTTTTTTTCTATGAATTTTTTCTATGAATCTTACAAAATCTATGAATAAAATTCTATGAAATATTTCAAAATACTAATGAATATTCATTCATTCAATGAATTGTTTCATAGATTCTATGAATTTGGTTTTATGAAATATGTTCATAGATATTATGAACAATAATTCTTTCAGTGTATGAAAATCGGGGTAACGTCCAAACTAAAAATGTTGAGAACAGGGGGAAAAAAGTTCCTTAAAAAAGAAATAAAAAAAATTATGTGAATAACTATATTTTGATTCTGATTCCCATATTTTTTCATCACTTCGAATTAAATTGTTGAACTATTTTCGGGATTATAATTTTATTGCATACTTATAGGCTTTTTGTTTTGTTTTTAACATTTCCAATTCTATTTATTATTTATTAAACATTTTTCCACCATTTGAAATTAGTCTCCCCCTTTTGTTGGGCGTGTATTTAATAAAAACAGCGTAAATATCATAAGTTTGTTTACATTATCGAGAGCGGGAAGATTTCACCTTTCTTTTTGGACTTTCGAATATAAATTTCCTTTTGTAATTTTTTTTTTAAATGCATCTGTATCTGACCTCTCATTTTAAATAACATTTCCATGCAGATTACGATTCTGATTATCAAAATTTTCCATCTTAAATTTTTGACCCATTTTAACCCTTTCACTCCCCTTGTACACTACAGTGTACACATCTTTAATAATTCATTAAAAATTAACCGTACAAGATTTTTGTGTTTTGTTTTGCCAAGATTGATCATTGAAGGGTTACGATAGATGTGCTCGGAAAAATAAATTTGCATTCCGGTGGACTCTACACGCAATATTTGGTGGCAAACTGGAAATTTTTCAAATAACGTAAAAAAATTGCAAAACAAAATAAACGTTAAAAAGTTCTCAAAAATCGAATAATAATCGTACAAGCTTTCTTAAAAGCGGATTTTGTAGAACTTTTCGATACGAAAAATATAAAATTCGAATTTTGGAAAAATGTTTACTCGTTCGGGAGATATTGCATGTGAAAGCTTCAAGCTTGGTTGGATATATCTCCGCTAGAGGGCGCGGTAGACCAACAAAAAGTTTTTACTTTGCATAGATCTACATTTTCACAAATTTTGGTCAAGAAATTACTAGCCAAAAAAAGTCGGTAGTGAAAGGGTTAAGGATTACATGATTTTTTAAATATATTGCTATTTTTGGGCAATAACGTAAATAACATTCCCAAGCTGATTGCGATTTTGATTACCAAATTATTCCATCTTAATTTTTTTGACCCATTTAAGGATTGCAAGACTTTTAAAATTTTTTGCAAATATTTAGGCATTTTTTTTTTTAAATTTACCCGAGTAAAAAGGAATTCATATAAATGTATATTATTTTATACGTTTTCATAAAATCATATACAACTATATGAGTCAAAGTATAAAATTATATCTCACTTTGAAATTTTCCAATTTTTTTAAATGATGTCATATATAATCATATCTAATTATATTGTTCATAATATGTTAATATAAATGGTAGATGTAATCATACGTTGCACATAAAACTTAATCCGATTTCATACATTATTATACGTGACTTTATATCTAATTATGTATAGGACTTTACTAAACAAAAAATCCAGTATCAATTTATGTATAATTATATATGACTAATATAATACCACCCGAATAAAAAAAAGTTATATGACGCAATATTTAATTATATATGAACAGATATGTTTTTATGTAAATCCATATTAATTTTGATCCGAAAATTGGCGGATCGAATATTATACGATTATATCAAATTCTATTATTTTTGATAAAATAATATCAAATTTGATTAAGTTTGATCCCAAAAATGGGTCTATCCAATTGTATTAAATCATATCTTATCTGTTAAAATTATATAAATTTTTATATAATTAGATGAAATCTGGTGAATTTTTTTGGAATTTTAAACGTGAAATTAGAAATTATTTTATCAGATTGGATACATTATCAATTAGAAGAGTTTTTATTGCATTCTTCGGAATTTTTATCGGGACTTAGCAAATTATTAAAAATTTGTAATCATTTTGAAGGGATTTAAAAATTCCAAAAAATTTTTGTGTCTTAGAAAATTTAAAAACATTTTTTCGGAACTTAAAAATTTTTCAAAAAAATAAAATTTCTCCTAAAAACATTTTCAATGATTTTTTTATTCCAAATGACTTTTTTACTCCGGGACTTTGGAAAATTTTCATAAAATTTTTTAGGACTTGAAAATTTTTTAATTTTTATTTAATTGTCCGGGACTTAGAAAATTTTGAAAATTTTTTTTCAGGATATAATTATAAATAAAATCATATATCTTTTTATCTGCTATATCTAAAAATTCCCGACATTATATGTCATATCTAATTTCATACATATCGGTATGTAAATAGATATGAATATGTATGTTATCATATTAAAAAAAAAGGAAAAATACAATGCTATATATAAACTTATATGTCCATATCAATGTTCATGCATAACCATATATAAATATAAATAATTATATAATAGCATATATGATTATATCAGATCTTTTTTACTCGGGCACCCGAGCAAAAAAGATTTGATATAACTATATATGCTAATATATAATTATTTATATTTATATATGGTTATGCATGAACTTTGATATGGACATATAAGTTTATATATAGCATTGTATTTTTCCTTATTTTTTAATATGATAACATACATATTCATATCTATTTATATACCGATCTATATGAAATTAGATATGACATCTAAGGTCGGGAATTTTTAGATATGGGAGATATAAAGATATATGATTTTATTTATAATTATGTCCCGAAAAAATTTTTCAAAATTTTCTAAGTCCCGGACAATTAAAAAAAAAAAAAAATTCAAGCCTTAAAAAAAAATTATGAAAATTTTCCAAATTTTTTTTGGAGTAAAAAAATCATTGAAAATGTTTTTTGAAGGAATTTTATTTTTTTTTTTTAATTTTAAAGTTCCAAAAAATGTTTTTTAATTTTCTAAGACACAAACATTTTTTGGAATTTTTAAATCCCTTATAAATGATTTTAGAAAAAAATTACAAATTTTTAATAATTTGCTAAGTCCCGAAAAAACTCCGAAAAATGCAATAAAAACTCTTCTAATTGATAATGTATCCAATCTGATAAAATAATTTCTAATTTCACGTTTAAAATTCCAAAAATTTTACCAGATTTCATCTAATTATATAAAAAATTATCTAATTTTAACAGATAAGATATGATTTAATACAATTAGATAGACCCATTTTTGGGATCAAACTTAATCAAATTTGATATTATTTTATCAAAAATAATAGAATTTGATATAATCGTATAATATTCGATCCGCCAATTTTCGGATCAAAATTAATATGGATTTACATAAAAGCATATCTGTTCATATATAATTAAATATTGCGTCATATAACTTTTTTTTACTCGGGCATTTAAAACTATATATGGTTCCATACTAAAAAAATTTCCAACAAAAATAATAGATATAATTATATGTGTCTGAAACGATAACATATCTTTGTTTGTATGGTACTATATATACGCAAATTTCGTCTAAACTCAATATATATTTATAAATGCTCGCATATGTAATGGAATATATATTTTGATATAATCATGTATAAAAAAAATATTTTTTTGACCAAACAACTAGCCATATATAATTATATATGCCAGTATTTCAAAATTTTTTTTTGTGTGTCAACATATATGGTTACCCGAGTAAAAAAGATTATATATATTCATATAAAATTATATAATGCCATCATATATAATCATATATAGTTTAATGCGAAAAATGAGTCGATAAAACGATATAAAAACTTATCAAATTTGATCAAATCTGATCAAATTTGATATAATTTTAATATAATTTTATATAGTTATATGCGAAAATTGGACCCTTTTTTGTATAAAATTGATGCAATTATATATAATTAAATATATTTATATATAAGAAAAAAATGTTTTCCCGCAAAACGCAAAAAATTTACAAAAAAAATTTGTTTCCAGGACTTAAAAATTTTCAAAAATATTTTTAGGACTTTGAAAATTTTCAAAAAAAAAAAAAAAAAAATCTGGACTTAGAAAATTTTTTGTATTTTTTTTTTTCAATTTTGCATCAGTCCTAGAATTTTGGGACTTAGAAAATTTTAATTTTTTTTGGACTTAGAAAAATTTTCAAAAGTTATATTAAATTATATGTAAAGGACTTAGATTTTTTTTTTTTAATTTTACTCATATAAGATAACATATAATTTAAAAACAGTTGCATAAAGTTTTATATAAAATTTCTTCAAATATTTTGTTTTATCAAATAATATAAAAAAGAAGACAGAATTTTAAAAATCATATGTAATTATATAAACGAACTTTAAATCATATTTTATTATATAAAAGTCAATATTTTCTGTTATATAATTTTATATAAGAAACAAATTAGAAGTGCAAATATATAAAATCACATATGATGCAACAAAAAATACATATAGTTTTACAAAATAATATATGTATATATAAAACTATATATAATTATATATGATCTTTTTTACTCGGGAAGTGCAAATATATATAATCTTATATGATAGCAAAACAATTTACGTATAAATTTATCAAATAATATATGTTTATATAAAAATAAGTAAAATTATATATAATCTTTTTTACTCGGGTATACAAAACTTTTTATTGTATCATATAAGATTACATATGATTTTTTGGGAACCCGAGTTCGATTCCCGGCCCAGTCGAGAAAAAAAAGTTTTTTTTTTATTTTTTTTATTGCGTTTAATTTTTTTAGAACTAAAAAATTTTGATTTTTGGAATTTTTGCAATCATTTTTAAAAAATTATTTTTCTTTTATACAGTTATATATAACTATATTTGATTTATTATAAAATTATCTATAATTTTTGGCAACCCGAGTTCGATTCCAGAAAAAAAATATATTTTTTTTATTTTTTTTTAAATAGAAAACACTTTTTTATTGCATTTATTTTTTTTAGAACTAAATATTTTTTTTTTTTAAATTTTTGCAATCATTTTTAAAAAAATATATTGCTGTTATATAGTTATATATAACTATATTTAATTTATTATAAAATTATCTACATTATTGGGAATCCGAGTTCGATTCCAGGAAAAAATATACAGTGACGAGCAAAAGTGTAACAGGGTTCACATTGCTTAGATAATCTGCTCTATATTTTAAACTACACAAGATAAAGTATTGAAGTTTTTTGATAATTTTATTAGTTAATTGATCAGAATTTAATAACATTATCGAAATATGCTGTAAAATTTTTTATAAAAAAAATATAGTAAAAATTCCATAAAAAGGCAGGTGTTACATTATTGCACTCATGATTTTTCTACATAAATCTTCAGGACAACTTTTATATTTCGCGCATATAGACCCGGATTTTGCAATTTTTTTATAAAACTTAATAAATAACATAAAAATAATTCATTTGTTGAAAAGAAATTTTGGCTAAACATTTTTTTAACTCAAAAGTCCGTCCTTTTAACGATTTTAGGAGAGCCAAACGTATTACTCAAGCTTAGAATATACAGACATTATTTGTTTGGAATGGCGTTTATATCCGGCGATAGTAGAGCCCATTTATAATCAAATTCATAAGTGGTTTGTTTATTTTGCAATTAATACAATTTTTTTATTGGGTACTCAATTTGGGTTTTTGGCGGAATTTCAAATATTTTTGCAGATATTCAACATTTTTCGGATGAATACGAGCCAATTCTGGCCGATGATGTTTTTTCTATATTCGGTCTTAAATATATCGTCAATTAAAATCATTAGTAGATTGACAATATTGTTATAAAGAATGTAGTTATTATTAAATCCCTATTTAAAATTATTGTTTGGGGTACCTAAATTGAATTAGTGAATTTCGTCTAATGATAAGAGCAGCAAAAGGCTTTTATTTATTAAACATTATTTATTTTTGTTCTTTCTGAAAAAATTAACTCCAAAGATTGCGTTCTGATTCGATAATTTGACACTATGGCACTACCCCGAGGATAATGTCCAAAACCACGAAATGTGATAGTGGTTTTAAATGGCATAAACCCATTCTTAACAAAATTTATGATCAACTCGTGATATAACTTGTTGATTTATTTACGGCTGAATTAAGAACACACTTCTTGAGGCAAAATTGGCCTTTATTCAGCCGAAAAATGTCGAACTTCGACAAAAATATTTGAAATTCCTCCAGAAACCCAACCCCAGTACACAATAACTTTTTTTTTACTAATTGCAAAAGCAACAATCCATTTACGAAATTTTGTATAAATGGTCTCTATTATCGCCTGATATAAACACCATTCAAAAAAAATAATTTCTGCAAATTCTTAGCTTGATAAATATGCGTGGTTCCCCAAAAAACGTAAAAAGGACGGACTTTTGAGTTAAAAATAATGTTTACCCAAAATTTCTTTTAAACAAATGAATTATTTTTATGTTATTTATTAAGTTTTATAAAAAAATTGCAAAATCTGGGTCTATATGCGCGAAATATAAAAGTTGTCCTAAAGATTTATGTAGAAAAATCATGAGTGCAATAATGTAACACTTGCCTTTTTATGGAATTTTTACTATATTTTTTTTATAAAAAATTTTACAGCATATTTCGATAATGTTTATAAATTCTGATCAATTAACTAATAAAATTATCAAAAAACTTCAATACTTTATCTTGTGTAGTTTAATATATAGAGCAGATTATCTAAGCAATGTGAACCTTGTTACACTTTTGCTCGTCACTGTATTTTTTTATTGTTTTTTAAATAGAAAACACTTTTTTTTTGCATTTGTTTTTTTAGAACTTAAAAAATTTTACTTTTTGAATTTTTGCAATCATTTTTAAAAATTTATATTGCATTTATATAGTTAATAATAGATATATTTGGTTTAAATTATCAAATTATCAATGATTTTTGGAACCCGATCTCAAATCTAATTCTGATTTCCTGATTCCATGAAAAATTTCAAATTTATAAGCCAAAGTCTTATTTCACTTTGGAAGCCTATGACTTGGAAATAAGGCATACCGCTACATTAAAATTATTGTTTAAGCTTACCATGAAAGCCCCTAATAGCGCTGTACGTCATTCCAATTTTTTTTTTTTTGCAAATTTTATCAAAAATTTTCTAAGTCTTTTTGAAAATTGTGTACAAGTGAATAACATATTTAATTGGATATAATCATATATTACTATATGTTAGATCAATTTGATATAATTAGATACGATCAATTTATTTAAAACTAAGTCTTTTAAAGTTGTTATTTGCTAACAACGTCCGCTGGTCTAGAGGGTAGAGATTGCGATTACAAAACGGAAGACTTGTGGTTCTAATCCCCGTCCGTTCGAAGTTTTTTTTTTTTTTATTTATTTTCAGTTTGACATTATTATATCTAAAAATAAATCTAAAAACAGAAACATTTTTTGGATAAAAATGTATCCAATAATTTTTTTATAAAATCAAGATATCAGATATTATAAGATAACTTTGGCGCGGCCAAATTTCGGATGAAATTACATTATATAATATCCAATTTAATATAAAATCATGATATTGGATATTTTAAGATAACTTTGGCGCGGCCAATTTCCGGATGAAATTACATCATATTATATCATATTTAATACAAAATCATGATAATAGATAATTTGGGATAACTTTGGCGCGGCCAATTTCCGGATGAAATCACATACAATCAAATATTAAACTGTAACTTCATATATTATAAGATGTTATGAGATAACTTTGGCGCGGCCAATTTTCGGATGAAATTTAGCAAAATCAGATCCAATAAATTATATATAATTTTATAAGATCCCGAGTAAAAAAAAATTGTATGGTAAAACATGTTATCTTATAAAATTATATATAATTTATTGGATCTGATTTTGCTAAATTTCATCCGAAAATTGGCCGCGCCAAAGTTATCTCATAACATCTTATAATATATGAAGTTACAGTTTAATATTTGATTGTATGTGATTTCATCCGGAAATTGGCCGCGCCAAAGTTATCCCAAATTATCTATTATCATGATTTTGTATTAAATATGATATGATAAGATGTAATTTCATCCGGAAATTGGCCGCGCCAAAGTTATCTTAAAATATCCAATATCATGATTTTATATTAAATTGGATATTATATAATGTAATTTCATCCGAAATTTGGCCGCGCCAAAGTTATCTTTTAATATCTGATATCTTGATTTTATAAAAAAATTATTGCATACATTTTTATCCAAAAAATGTTTCTGTTTTTAGATATAATAATGCCAAACTGAAAATAAATAAAAAAAAAAAAAAAACTTCGAACGGACGGGGATTAGAACCACAAGTCTTCCGTTTTGTAATCGCAATCTCTACCCTCTAGACCAGCGGACGTTGTTAGCAAATAACAACTTTAAAAGACTTAGTTTTAAATAAATTGATCGTATCTAATTATATCAAATTGATCTAACATATAGTAATATATGATAACATCCAATTAAATATGTTATTCACTTGTACACAATTTTCAAAAAGACTTAGAAAATTTTTGATAAAATTTGCAAAAAAAAAAATTTGAATGACGTACAGCGCTATTAGGGGCTTCCATGGTAAGCTTAAACAATAATTTTAATGTAGCGATATGCCTTATTTCCAAGTCATAGGCTTCCAGTGAAATAAGACTTTGGCTTATAAGTTTGAAATTTTTCATGGAATCAGGAAATCAGAATTAGATTTGAGATCGGGTTTCAAAAATCATTGATAATTTGATAATTTAAACCAAATATAGCTATTATTAACTATATATGTAAATGCAATATAAATGTTTAAAAATGATTGCAAAAATTCAAAAAGTAAAATTTTTTAAGTTCTAAAAAAAACAAATGCAATAAAAAAGTGTTTTCTATTTAAAAAAAAAATAAAAAAATATATTTTTTTCTGGAATCGAACTCGGGTTCCCAAAAATGATAGATAATTTTATAATAAATTAAATATAGTTTTATATAACTATATAAAAGCAATATAATTTTTTAAAAATGATTGCAAAAATTAAAAAAAAAAAAATTTTTAGTTCTAAAAAAAATTAATGCAATAAGAAAGTGTTTTCTATTTAAAAAAATAAAAAAAAAAATATTTTTTTTCTGGAATCGAACTCGGGTTCCCAAAAATTATAGATAATTATATAATAAATCAAATATAGTTATATATAACTATATAAAAGAAAAATAATTTTTTAAAAATGATTGCAAAAATTCCAAAAATGAAAATTTTTTAGTTCTAAAAAAACTAAATGCAATAAAAAAGTGTTTTCTATTTTAAAAAAAAATAAAAAAAAAACTTTTTTTCTCGACTGGGCCGGGAATCGAACTCGGGTTCCCAAAATCATATGTAATCTTATATGATCCAATAAAGAGTTTTGTATAACCATATATGTTGACACACAAAAATAAATTTTGAAATACTGGCATATATAATTATATATGGCTAGTTGTTTGATCAAAAAAATATTTTTTACATACATGATTATATCAAAATATATATTCCATTACATATGCGACCATTTATAAATATATATTGAGTTTAGACGAAATTTGCGTATATATAGTACCATACAAACACAGATATGTTATCGTTTAAGACACATATAATTATATCTATTATTTTTGTTGGAAATTTTTTTAGTATGGAGCCATATATAGTTTTATATGGTATTATATTAGTCATATATAATTATACATAAATTGATACTGGATTTTTTGTTTAGTAAAGTCCTATACATAATTAGATATAAAGTCACGTATAATAATGTATGAAATCGGATTAAGTTTTATGTGCAACGTATGATTACATCTACCATTTATATTAATATATTATGAACAATATAATTAGATATGATTTTATATGACATCATTTAAAAAAATTGGAAAATTTCAAAGTGAGATATAATTTTATACTTTGACTCATATAGTTTTATATCGTTTTATGAAAACATATAAAATAATATACATTTATATAAATTCCTTTTTACTCGGGATAACATGTTTTACCATACAATTTTTTTTTACTCGGGATTTCCATCTTTTCAGAGTATATTTATGACCTATTTTAAGGATCCCGAGTAAAAAAAAATTGTATGGTAAAACATGTTATCTTATAAAATTATATATAATTTATTGGATCTGATTTTGCTAAATTTCATCCGAAAATTGGCCGCGCCAAAGTTATCTCATAACATCTTATAATATATGAAGTTACAGTTTAATATTTGATTGTATGTGATTTCATCCGGAAATTGGCCGCGCCAAAGTTATCCCAAATTATCTATTATCATGATTTTGTATTAAATATGATATAATATGATGTAATTTCATCCGGAAATTGGCCGCGCCAAAGTTATCTTAAAATATCCAATATCATGATTTTATATTAAATTGGATATTATATAATGTAATTTCATCCGAAATTTGGCCGCGCCAAAGTTATCTTATAATATCTGATATCTTGATTTTATAAAAAAATTATTGGATACATTTTTATCCAAAAAATGTTTCTGTTTTTAGATTTATTTTTAGATATAATAATGTCAAACTGAAAATAAATAAAAAAAAAAAAAACTTCGAACGGACGGGGATTAGAACCACAAGTCTTCCGTTTTGTAATCGCAATCTCTACCCTCTAGACCAGCGGACGTTGTTAGCAAATAACAACTTTAAAAGACTTAGTTTTAAATAAATTGATCGTATCTAATTATATCAAATTGATCTAACATATAGAGTTAAAACACCTCAATTCAACCGAAAAAAGTAGCATTTTTGACCTTATCCCTTTCGAATTTGATGAAACTTGGAATATAGTTGGGCCCTTACAAAAAAATCATAGTGCCAAAATTTTGGACTTCTGGTAGTTTTTCTTCCCGAGATATGGGGTCTTGAAAATTGGCAAAATCGTAAATATTTGACAAAAGTGTTTTGAGATAAATAAATATAACTCAAAAAGTAATAACAATACAGGTCTCAGTCAGGTTGCATTTAATAGGTAATAAGACAGCCTTTAAAATGGCATTCCCCAAGATTTTTTTTGAAAAAGGTCAAAGGTCATTGGTTTTAACCTTAATTTTTGGAGAGCTATATCTCAAAAAACGATATTTTTAAAATTTTGGAAAAAATATATGTTGTTAAGAATCACATATACTACTTGAGTTTAAATTTTCAGGATGGAGACTTCATTGGAACTTTTTATATTAATAGAAACATTGTGACAGGAAAGAAAAAGCGGTGTAATTTCCCTTAAAAAAAAAAATATTTTTTTTGTCTTTGAAATTCTGGTACCAAAATTCGTTTTTCTGAATGTTTTTGACGTGCTGAGTTCAAATATGACCTTTGAACTGGTCTATCGCTATTACTTTTCAAGATATCAGCACATAAATGTGTAAAAATTGCTCAAATGCTATTGCTGTGTTTTTTTTTGAACATTTAGGTGCATATATCTTGAAAAGTAATAACGATAGACCAGTTCACAGGTTATATTTGGACTCAGCACGTCAAAAACATTCAGAAAAATGAGTTTTGGTACCAGAATTTCAAAGACAAAAAAAATATTTTTTTTTCTAAGGGAAATTACACCGCTTTTTCTTTCCTGTCACAATGTTTCTATTAATATAAAAAGTTCCAATGAAGACTCCATCCTGAAAATTTAAACTTAAGTAGTATAGGTGATTCTTAACAACATATATTTTTTCAAAAATTTTAAAAATATCGTTTTTTGAGATATAGCTCTCCAAAAATGAAGGTTAAAATCAATGACCTTTGACCTTTTTCAAAAAAAATCTTGGGGAACGCTATTTTAAAGGCTGTCTCATTACCTATTAAATGCAACCTGACTGAGACCTGTAATGTTTTTACTTTTCGAGTTATCTTTATTTATCTCGGAACACTTTTGTCAAATATACACGATTTTGTTAATTTTCAAGACCTCATATCTTGAATACTGGAATCCCCAGAAGCCTGAAAAATTGGCAAAATCTCTTTTTTGTTAAAGTAAACCCCAGTACTTAATTTCATTAAATTTGGAGGGGGTGCGGTCAACTCCTCGGTTGAATTGAGGTGTTTTAGCTCTATAGTAATATATGATTATATCCAATTAAATATGTTATTCACTTGTACACAATTTTCAAAAAGACTTAGAAAATTTTTGATAAAATTTGCAAAAAAAAAAAAATTGGAATGACGTACAGCGCTATTAGGGGCTTTCATGGTAAGCTTAAACAATAATTTTAATGTAGCGGTATGCCTTATTTCCAAGTCATAGGCTTCCAAAGTGAAATAAGACTTTGGCTTATAAATTTGAAATTTTTCATGGAATCAGGAAATCAGAATTAGATTTGAGATTGGGTTCCAAAAATCATTGATAATTTGATAATTTAAACCAAATATATCTATTATTAACTATATAAATGCAATATAAATTTTTAAAAATGATTGCAAAAATTCAAAAAGTAAAATTTTTTAAGTTCTAAAAAAACAAATGCAAAAAAAAAGTGTTTTCTATTTAAAAAAACAATAAAAAAATATATTTTTTCCTGGAATCGAACTCGGATTCCCAATAATGTAGATAATTTTATAATAAATTAAATATAGTTATATATAACTATATAACAGCAATATATTTTTTTAAAAATGATTGCAAAAATTTAAAAAAAAAAATATTTAGTTCTAAAAAAAATAAATGCAATAAAAAAGTGTTTTCTATTTAAAAAAAAAATAAAAAAAATATATTTTTTTTCTGGAATCGAACTCGGGTTGCCAAAAATTATAGATAATTTTATAATAAATCAAATATAGTTATATATAACTGTATAAAAGAAAAATAATTTTTTAAAAATGATTGCAAAAATTCCAAAAATCAAAATTTTTTAGTTCTAAAAAAATTAAACGCAATAAAAAAGTGTTTTCTATTTAAAAAAATAAAAAAAAAAACTTTTTTTTCTCGACTGGGCCGGGAATCGAACTCGGGTTCCCAAAAAATCATATGTAATCTTATATGATACAATAAAAAGTTTTGTATAACCATATATGTTGACACACAAAAAAAAATTTTGAAATACTGGCATATATAATTATATATGGCTAGTTGTTTGGTCAAAAAAATATTTTTTTTATACATGATTATATCAAAATATATATTCCATTACATATGCGAGCATTTATAAATATATATTGAGTTTAGACGAAATTTGCGTATATATAGTACCATACAAACAAAGATATGTTATCGTTTCAGACACATATAATTATATCTATTATTTTTGTTGGAAATTTTTTTAGTATGGAACCATATATAGTTTTAAATGGTATTATATTAGTCATATATAATTATACATAAATTGATACTGGATTTTTTGTTTAGTAAAGTCCTATACATAATTAGATATAAAGTCACGTATAATAATGTATGAAATCGGATTAAGTTTTATGTGCAACGTATGATTACATCTACCATTTATATTAACATATTATGAACAATATAATTAGATATGATTTTATATGACATCATTTAAAAAAATTGGAAAATTTCAAAGTGAGATATAATTTTATACTTTGACTCATATAGTTGTATATGATTTTATGAAAACGTATAAAATAATATACATTTATATGAATTCCTTTTTACTCGGGATTACAAAAAAGAATGTAATTGCCTACTTTTAGGCTTTTTAAATTTATTTTTTCAACATTTTCTTTAACTTTTCTTCTATTGATTGCAATTAAAACTTTCTTACACTTTCTATTCTTTTCAAGTTATTTAACAAATTAGCTCTAATTGCCTACTATTAAATTAATTGTTTTTTGAAATTGCGTTTTTTTTTTTATTAATTGCCTATTTTATGTATTTGTAATTCGTAAACGATTTATCATTAAATTGAATAATTTAATTGTCTACTGTTTACGCTTAAATGATTTTCCATGTTTAAGCCTTTGATAATTTAAATCAATATCTTAATATATAAATGACATCTATTAAGGGATCATCTGAATACTATAAATTCATCTGTTTTACAGCTTAAATGATTTTCCGTACCAAATATTTTTGAAATTTTTCAAAAATCATGTGTCTGAAAATTTAAAAAAAAAAATCTAAAAATTTTAAAAAAATATATATATTCGATTAGAGTTTTATTCTAGTTCGAGGCCCAAAAATATTTCTATATATGATATTGTCATAATAGAGTATTTTTAATTTATTGCTTTAAAAAAGTTACTCATCTCATAGTATGTCTGTACTGATCAGTTTCATCCCCACTAAAGGAATCGTCAGCAGACTTTAGAGAATCATCGTTGGTCAATCAAACATCAAACCAGACATAATATTTGATATATTTCACAAGTTATATGAGAAATATTATTATGAAGGTCCGAAATCTGTTTTCCAACAAAAATAACTCTTTTAAAGCAAAAATTGTATATACTAAATCACCATCGGTAATTATTAATATATCGTCGAACTATATTCAATAAATGCCAACTCGAAAAAGCTTACTGTTCAGGAGAGCTAAAAAACTAGTTATTTCGCGTATTATTGCAAAAATAAACAATGTACCTTCCACAAGATGGTTTAAATATTCTAAACAATTTTTACCTATGCAAAAATTTTCATATTTTGCACTTGTTTGCATATTTTTGAGAGATGGCATTTATTACTATATCAAAAAACAAATATTTTTTTAGAGTTGGCATATTTTGTCGGAAAATAAAAATACATTTTTTTTGGAAAAATTTAAAAATTTTTTTTTTTTTTTTTGGTTTTTGTTATCCTTAGTACGGTAATTGCAAAAACTGAACAAAAAATTAAAAATCTTTGCATATTTTTAAAAGTTACTAGCTCCGAAAGCCTTTTAATCTCAGGGTGGTCAACTTTGGCACTCTGTAACTCACGCTGTATTGCAATAGGATCACTCCAAACCAGATATTTTGAAAGCTTATATCATTGACTTTATTTGCCCCATCCATAATGTTTCAATCTGATAAATAGTTTGAAAGTTACATAAATATAAGCAATTTTTTGTTTTGCAAACACTATTTACCGATATTTTTTAAATGGCAATATCTCGAGAACCAGTCATTAGATATCAAAATCTTTACCAGATTCGTGTTTAGCATGGCAAATGCAATAAGATATGTGGTCTAATTTTTTTAAAAAAAATTTTTGAAAAATTTTTGGAAATTTACAATGGGAGTTGGCATTTATTTCCACCAAAAAAATATGTACTTTGAGTTAGCAGAATAACAAAAATGGATGTAAAACGACAACAAATTATTTTTTTGCTCTGAAATTTTTATGACAGATAGGTATTACATAGGGGAGCTATTTGCCATCGGAAACTCATTTCCGTCAAATTTGAGTTGGCATATTTTGAATATAGGTTCACGATATGTGTTGCTGTTATTTTACAATAACAACAGTACCTAACCAAACAATAGTGTTGGTAGGATAAGTCGTACTAAACTTTGTGTTAAATGTTGTTTTTTATTTTTAGTACCAAAAGGTACATAAAAATAAAATGTATTTATTCGGCCTTTATATATGTATATATATTCGATTAGCGTTTTACGATTCCTTTAGTGGGGATGAAACTGATCAGTACAGACATACTATGAGATGAGTAACTTTTTTAAAGCAATAAATTAAAAATACTCTATTATGACAATATCATATATAGAAATATTTTTGGGCCTCGAACTAGAATAAAACTCTAATCGAATATATATACATATATAAAGGCCGAATAAATACATTTTATTTTTATGTACCTTTTGGTACTAAAAATAAAAAACAACATTTAACACAAAGTTTAGTACGACTTATCCTACCAACACTATTGTTTGGTTAGGTACTGTTGTTATTGTAAAATAACAGCAACACATATATTAATAATTACCGATGGTGATTTAGTATATACAATTTTTGCTTTAAAAGAGTTATTTTTGTTGGAAAACAGATTTCGGACCTTCATAATAATATTTCTCATATAACTTGTGAAATATATCAAATATTATGTCTGGTTTGATGTTTGATTGACCAACGATGATTCTCTAAAGTCTGCTGACGATTCCTTTAGTGGGGATGAAACTGATCAGTACAGACATACTATGAGATGAGTAACTTTTTTAAAGCAATAAATTAAAAATACTCTATTATGACAATATCATATATAGAAATATTTTTGGGCCTCGAACTAGAATAAAACTCTAATCGAATATATATACATATATAAAGGCCGAATAAATACATTTTATTTTTATGTACCTTTTGGTACTAAAAATAAAAAACAACATTTTAAAAAAATATGAAAAAATCTTAAAAATTGTCTGAAAATTTGAAAAAGTTATGAAAAAATTAAAAAAAAATCCAAATATCAATGGGAAAATACAAATACAAATGGGAAATACAACTCTGTTTAGAAAAAAAATTTAAACAATTAGCTTAAATGTAATTAAAAAAAACATAAACGTATTCAAACTTCCGACAGACGACTATAAGTCATTGTCGTATGTTCACATTTTCAAAGAAAGCAAAAATGTATTTATAGAATTAAGATATTTTTGTAAACATATATTTTGAAATAAAGAACACCAACTAACTAACTACAACTCTGTTAAAAGTTGAGATTGATTAAGTTTCTGCCAAATGAATACAACACGAATGATGGTGAATACGAGTTATTCAACATAAAGAGAAGTAATTCCGATATTCAGTTTGTTCAAAAGTTTAATTTAAATGGCTAATTTTAATCTGGCACACATTAAGTGCGTGGCAATCGAAGGAGTGCTGATGATGGAAGGGTGGCATCTTCCGAAAGCTGTCGACATCTCCACTTAGCCTGTGTTGTCACTTGATTTTTTCCAGATTTTCTCATTGTGCAACAATTATTATTTCTCAGAAATAATTAATATGGACTCAAACCGAACTAAAAAAAATTCAGTTATAAAATATACAGTCCAACTATATATAAACACTATTACTACAAATCTGAAAATTTTTAAAAAAGTCTGCAAAAATAAAAATAAAAAAAAAATAGGAAAGTAAAGAAAAAATCTGAATAATGCAAAAAAATTCGATTCATAAATGATGGAACGGTTTAAGGAAAATTGAGATCACACAAGAAATAAAATTCCGAAAATTTCAGAAAAATAATAATAATAATAAAATAAGTATGTGCTGAACTTGAATATCAAAAAAAACTTAATAATCGGTAGAACGGTTTTCAAGATATCGCTATTTGAAATTTGCAAAAAATTACGGGTTTTTTCGTTCAAGAAGTTTAAACAAAAATCTCAATTATTTTTTCTTTACCCTTCCAAAGAGTTTGAGACAAACTTTCATTTCACTTTGTTCGAAAGTGAAATGGACTAAAATTTTCTGTTTTGGCTCAAATTAAGTTTAAATGAAAATTTATCGCAATCTCTATGAAACAGTCAATAAAAAATAATTTTAATATTTTTTTAAACAATTGAACGTAGAAAAAATCGCTATTTTTGGAAATTTTTTGACAAATTTCAAATCACAATATCTCCAAAACTGCTTAACCGATTTTGGAAATTTTTTGATATTCGTATTCAGCATGCCAAAATTAGTAAAAAATGGGATAATTTATTTTTATTCTTTAACTTTCAAAAATTTTAAATTTTGGTGAAAATTTTCCAAAAATCCCAAATTTTGATCGAACGGTGCCACGGGTTAAAATTTATCGGATTTCGCTGTGAATGAAAGATTGTATCAAGCTCTATGAAAGGATTAAAAGAAAATTTTAAGATTTTTTTAAAAAAATTTCTTGAACGTGTGAAAAACCACCATATTTTGAAAATTTCAAACACCGATATCTCGAAAACCGTTTGACTAATTCTAATTTTTTGTATCAACGCATAAACGAATTTAGCTAAAATTAACTTTATATGGTATTTACATACATATACCCCAAAATCCGTATAAATTTGGATTTCAAATCCAATTAAAATCTATACCGTTTACATATGCTTTTTTGACATTTAGCGGGATTTTGTTTGTACTAACTCTGTATTTGCTTTTGATTTGTGTACAGTAGGGTGGTGCGTATTCCAATGAAGTGCTCAGATCAACTATTAATAGTGCGGAAAAGTTAGTTTAAGTAAATGCAAGCATTTTAAAACCAAAATGATTAAAATCGGTCCATGTCTTCTGTTCGCGCATCGCGGGTCAAAATTGGGGTTTTTGAAAAATGGACATAATTAAAAAAAAAAAAATAAAAAAATTAAAAAAAAATTATTTAAAAAAATAAAAATTTTTTTGTGTAGCGTTAATTCGTAAATATTCAGAAAATTTTTTTTTATTTTTTTCGGATATTGATAACCCACCCAAACGTGAGTCCAAAAAAGCGCACATTTTTAGCATGGAGCTCAAAACTACTTTTCAAAACTACTTTCAAAATATTTTAGTTTATCCATTTGATTTCATTGAATACATCCCAGGGATTGTACAAAAAATTCTTGGTTAAATTCCTTCATCCAGTTAGTATGTGGAGCAATTTGAATTTACCGGATTTCAAGAAAATGTTTTTTTCAAAATTTTTGTCTAATTTAAAGCTGTAGGCAACATTTTACTCAAAATTAACCAACAGTCATTTTCAAATGGTTGTTTTGGACCATAATTACTCTGATATAAAATAATAAACTTTTTGGACAACGTTAACCCTTGCCGGCACGCGGTTAAAAGTATTCCCCAATGAAATTTCAGAGAAAAGTTCTTAAATTTTTTGAAATTCCTCACTCTAAAATTGTGTATGTCTTCAAATAATGAACAATTATACATTTATGCAAAGTTTTCTTGAAAAACATCTTTAACCCTTGTTGAACCAGGGCCCAAAAAATTTCAAAGAGATGTTTTTTTTTCTCATAGTCAAATTGGACTTTTTTTTACTGAACAGCCGAATTTAACACTCTCACTTGTTTCTTTTAAAAATCATAATACAGTCGAACCCGGTTATAACGAACTCCGAGGGACCAGTAAAAATAGTTCGTTATAAGCGAAGTTCGCTATAAACGGGGTATATTTTTTATCAACCTAGTTTTATTTCCAAAAAATAGATCCAATTTGTTTTATATGATGTTTTTTCGTAAATAAACTGCTTTTTGAGAAGAAATCATTAAAAAAATATAAACACATTTTATCAAAGTTATAATATAAACCAAAAAATTCCAACCTTTTATTAGTTTGATAAACATGATTGCCACACATTAAAAAATATTCATGGGAGTTCGTTATAAAAAGGAAAATATACATGAAACTGAGTTCGTAGGACCACAATAAGCTGTTCGTTTTAACCGGGGATTCGTTATAACCGAGTTCGTTATAAAAGAAGTATTTTGTGTGAAAATTGATGCTAAAACGTCGGGACTGTAGAATTAGTTCGTTATAACCGAGTTTGACTGTAATATCTTTTTCACGCTTGGTTGTATTTTTTTTAAGTTTCGGTTTCTTTCAAACATTGACTTTTCAGCCGAATATTCGGTCCGGCCTTGAAATACTAGATTCAGTTGGACTTTTCAATATTAATTACCAGGGAAACCAAAAATATGCAGTATCATGTTTTTTCCTGCACGTTGTATTGATAAAATCTGGCATCGATTTGTTAGAGCATATTTTTGCATATTTTAGCGTTAAGAGCATATTTTAGCATATTTTAAGTTTAATAGCATATTTTAACATAAGAACATATTTTTAGAGCATTTTTTTCAATTTTTATAGCATTTTTTCACTTTATAGAGCATTTTTTTAAGTTTTTAGAGCATTTTTTTTATTTTTTGGAGAATTTTTTTCCTATTTTTTAATAACAACACTTATTTTTAAAATTTTTTTAATTTTTGTGGGATTTTTTTTTTTAATTTTGTAAGTGGATTGAAATGTTTGTTTTTTTTTCTTTTCCAAAATAACGGGGTTCTGAAGATTGATTGCGCTTTGGCTTGTTCTTGCTTCATTAACCCATATTAACCCTCTAACTACCCCACATAACGGTATTTTTTGGGTCTATTCTCTAAAAAATTGTAAAAAAATACCTCGAAAAAGGGGACATAATTTTTTTAAGAGCATATTTTTATTGTTTTAAGAGCATATTTTCCATTTTTAAGGGCATTTTTTGAACGCATAAAACGTATTTTTTAGAGCATATTTTTGGTTTCCCTGTTAATTACTTTTACCAATTATTTTCAACAACATTTTTTCGCAAAAATTTCAAATTAATTTCGAGTAAATAATTTTTACTTGCAAGGCTGAATTTATTTTTTTTATAAGTTTTTGTATAAATTTAGCCTTTGATGTCTTCAGATTTTGTGTTGCATACTTTTAGACCCGATTTTTTAATATTTTTAACTGCATAAGAATAACAGTAAACAGTGTTTATGTTCTTTCTTGTTCTCATGACATTTAAAAAACTTAAACGATCTACTTCTACCCATTTTTAACACTTTCAAACAGTAAAATTGATTGTCTACGATTGAATTTCTTGTTTGTTGAAATCATAGCCTATTTTTAGGCTTTTTTAACTGTTTATTTTACATGACTACTTTGAGGCTTGTTTTTCTTTTTACTTTTTTTATTTTTATTTGTATATGAATTTATTGCTTGTCTACTTTACTGGCTTTTAAAGCATTTTATTTATTTCTCAGTACCCATACTTAAAAAAAATCTCTACTTTATAATGGAGGTCACAATGACGACTTTAAGTCTCCTAAATGATGACGTCAATTACGTCATCAAATATGAGAAGTTACCAGCCCAAGTCGTGCAATAAAAAAATCACACACATTCCACACAAAGCACCTATAGAGTTTTTAGTGATTTCAAAAATACAACAGAAAAAAACCCTAACAAATTTGGTATTAAAGTTGAAAAATTTCCCGAGTAAAAAAAGTTTATGTATGTATTATATATAGTTTGATAAAATTATGTATAATTACATAAGATTATATACAGGATTTAGTTTTCAGAAAATTGTATAAAATTGTATATAATTATATCCAGGATTTGGTGGCTATAATTTTTATAAAATAATGTCAAATTATATATAATTTGATCTAATTTTATAAAACTGTATATATAATATTATATAATTATACATAATTTTATCAAATTATATACAATTTCATTAAATTATATACAATTTCATTAAATTATATATAATTTTATTAAATTATATACAATTTTATCAAATTATTTATAATTATATATAAACCTTTTTTACTTGGGTTAACATAGAGCAAAAAGAGATTTGTTTAAAAAAGAGTTTTTCCAAGTTTATTACTCTTCTAAATGTCAGTTATTTTATATATGGTTAGCTGCTTCTTTTTATTTAAACAGTTTTCCCCATATATATTTTCATCATGATGTTAGTAGTTGTCTTGGTTTCCCTACAAAGTGGTGTATAACATTATATGTATTGTATCCAATCGAATTTAAAAGAAATGAAAGAAAAAATTTATTACGTGTGTGTGTTGGAATAGATTGAGTTTTTTTTTGGGAAAAATCGACAGAAAAAGTGAAGTTATTTAATGCAAAAAATTTAAAAATATATTGAATTTTACAAATATTTTGAAATATATTTATTTTAAATATCTATTCTCAATTTAAATAAGAAAAAAAGAAGAACATTTTAAAAAATATTACAAAAATTTGTTTAACAATGAAAACTATTTATACTTTTATGCAGCGAAACAAATGTGTGAAATTAATTTAAAGGTACTATTTAATCAAATTTTGTAAAGATACTCTTAAACTTTGCAAATATTTAAGTTTAAAAATTTGTTTAAAAAATTTTTAGTTAACAATTTTGTTTCTATTGTAAAATTTGTTAATTAGAAAATTCAATTTTCTATGACTTTTAACGATTCTGCGCATTTTTATTTTAAAATAAAAATATTTTACAGTTTACATTTTTGACAGCTACTATGGCTACTCTCAAATTTATAAAACTCTCTTGGTTTATTTGACACATTCCTATACTTTACTCTTTATTACACATTTTATATCCTTTTCTTTTAATAAATAAAATTTACTCTTAATTTTATTTAAATTTAACTTACTTTTCGCAAAAAAAAAGTGAATCAAAAAATTTCAATGTGAAATTGTGTCATTGTCATTTTGGTATATTACAACAAAAAACAAGTTTTTCTCAGTACTAATGAACCTAATATTTTATACCTTTAAAATCTTTTTCATATTTCCCCTTTCCCTTTAATATTATAACCTTTCTCTTGCACTTGCCTTTTAAAATGCTGTGTTATCAATTTTTTTTATCACTAGCTTTAGCAAGCAACCTGTCCCAGTTAAAAGGGGTCAAGCGGCTTTTAAACATGAGATAGTTTTTTTTTTCTATTATCATTTATTAGATTTTTTTTGGGGTGTGACTAAAAGGAAAAACTTTTACATTCCTAGTTAGATTATCGATTATGATTTTAATATTTTTTAATATAATTGCAAAAAAAAAAAAAAAAATAAAGAACAACTTTAACTTAATAATATGGAAAGTGATGGAAAACTTCGAAATGGTTCGTTTTTCAATCTCAAGGGTACTAAAAATAACACCGCTCAACAAATTGAAAGTTTTTGGCTCCAGTTTGAAGTTTCATGTAAAATTTTAAAAGATTTTGACTCGCTGATTCCAAATCTGTGCTCCAAATTTTTCCATCACGTCTAGAATTTTAATTATTCGCGGTGGAAAATGCGAAAAAACGCGATTTTTTGAAAGCCTGCACAGCAGCCACTGGGTGGAATAAGAATCTGGTATAAAGCGTTAGAGGAGAATTGAACTATGATCTCAAACATATGATCAAAAAAATTTGCAGTTGTTGCACTATTATTGGCCAAACATGTATTTAAAAAAAACACAGTGAAAAAAATTAGAAAAAGCACCATTTTTAAAAGGCTCTAAAACAAAAACCAGATGATCAATCTTTACTGTGATGAGCTTAAAATTTAGGCAAAAGTTCATTCTTTCTTATAGACTTTTAAACCCATTAAAGATATTTTCCGGTTTATACGAAAAATAACACAGAAAACTTAAGTTTATGAAATATTTCTTTTTTTTTTAGTTTTTCTTTGAAAAATATCAAAAAAACTAAGGTAAATTTTACAAAAATAGTAATTTTAAGAGTGTCATTTTAAAACGGTAGTGTAACCTAACTAAACGCAATAATTTGAATTTTTTTTTTCTATGTTGGAGACCATTGCCAAATTATACTATTGCGCTTTATACCAGATCTGTATTTCACTTAATGGCTGCTGTGCAGGCTTTCAAATAATGCAAAAATCGCCATTTTTCGCATTTTCAACCGTGAATAACTAAAAATCTAGACGTGATGGGAAAATTTGGAGAACTGACTTGGAATCAGGAGATCAAAGACTACTAAAATTGATCATCAGAATTCAAACTGGAAAATGAGTGTTGAGCGGTGTAATTTATTCATTTTAAAAATCTCCACTTATTTTTTTATAAAAACAATGGGGACACCTTCTCCTTCGCGATTAACGTTGACAAATTGATTTATTATGATTTTTGCACTTTCAAGGGAAGTTCTCAATCCTTATGAACCGATTTGCCTAAAACTTAAAAAATATATAAAGGAGACAATTTTAAGGTTGGGGTATCTCGGTTTATCGGTCATATAAGTGTTTACAAATGTCCCCCTATGAAACAATGTGGACCTTCGGGGAAAATTTCGATAACTCCCGAACTAACTGGAATATAGTATAGAGTAAAAATACGTGACAACTTAAGTTTAATAAGGATTATTTCGTATTTATACGAATATCGTAATTCTTTACAAAAATACCCCCCCAAAATTTACACATTTTCATAAAAAAAAATATTTAACGAAGCCGAATTTTTACAAGATTATGGCACCGTTGGATATGCTTTAAAAAAATCTTTCTTCTCATATGGAAACATCATATAGTTTCTTAGAAAGAAATTACTGAAAACTACAAAAACCCTTTTTTACCAATTTTTTGAACCCCTGAATCCCCGATATATTGGAGATTTAGGGGTACAATGGAAGTGGATTTTTTATATTTACGGCTACAATATATTGGGGATTTAGGGCTTCAATGGAATTGAATTTTTTTATCCACGCCCACAAAAGGGGCGTGTTGTTTAAAAAAAGTTAGTAAAAGAATACATTTTTGAGAATTAAAAAAAAAAAATTTCCGCGGAAAATAATTTTTTTGGTGAAAGAAAATTTCGCCGAAAAAAATTTTAGGATAAAACAAGTAGAAAAGTTAAATTTGACTTGGCCGAATCCATGAATACTCTCCACAATGCACTTTTTAAGTGATAGTAAATTTTATATCGTGAAAAACAGTTCTGATTAGAAATAATGGCCCTTACCACAAGAAAACAAAAAGTCTATTTTAACAAAAGTTTTATTTTAAATTTCAAATTTTCAATACATTTTTTGAAAGTCGATTTTAAAAACAAAAATAATTTGTATGGAAATAAAATTAAAAGCACATT
Organism: Pegoplata infirma; assembly: GCA_963921195.1. Lineage (NCBI taxonomy): Eukaryota > Metazoa > Arthropoda > Insecta > Diptera > Anthomyiidae > Pegoplata > Pegoplata infirma. The sequence continues at coordinate 203,601,727 of OY992540.1, forward strand.
TTAAATTTATTTTATTTTCTTGTGGTAAAGCTGAATATTTTTAGTAAAAAACTTTTTTTAAGTAATTTTTGTAAAAAAAAATACTAATTTTTTTTTAGTGTAAAATTTTTTTCGAGTGTAATATTTTTATTTTTAGTGTAGAAATATTTTTTGAGTGACACAAATACTTTGTAAAATATTTTTGTGATTGCCAATGTTTTTAAAGCTTATTTAACGGGTTTTTCACGTGAATTTAAGGTGAAACCAATCTGAAATTTACGATTTTGCTAATAACTTTTGAACCACTGGACCAATTTTGCTAAAATTCAATACCAACCAGACTAGGGAAACTAAAAATATGCCAAGCTTCAACAGCCTCAGGATTGTATTTTAAAAGTTAGCGTGTTTTTTATCTCGTAAATTCGTGTAAAACCCTTGCTGAAATTCACTCTTTTACTTATAACTTTTGAATCACTGGACCGTAGGGTTATATAGTCGGAACAAAAAGTCGACTTTTTGACTTTTCAACTTTTTTTAATTTCTAAAATGTCGATTTTTCGTCTTTTAGACTTTTTTCAAATTTTAAAAAGTCGACTTTCCGACTTTTCGACTTTTTAAAAACTCGACGTTTTTCGAATTTTCGACTTTCGACTTTTTTGAACTTTTTTCGACTTTCTTCAACTTTTTAACTTTTTTTCAACGTTTTCCAACTTTTAAAAATTTCTAAAAAGTCGATTTTTCGTCTTTTCGACTTTTTTCAAATTTTAAAAAGTCGACTTTCCGACTTTTCGACTTTTTAAAAACTCGACGTTTTTCGAAATTTCGACTTTCGACTTTTTTGAACTTTTTTCGACTTTCTTCAACTTTTTAACTTTTTTTCGGCGTTTTCCAACTTTTAAAAAGTCGATTTTTTTGTAAATTAAAGTTTAATTTTGACTTGGTCTAAGCATTTAGGTGCTATTTTTTTTGGCTGTATTTTATTTATCAAAAAAAGTGGAAGAAAAGGTTGAAAAAATTGAAAGCAAAAAAGTCGACTTTCGATTTATAGAAATATTGCACTTAACACTTTCTAACTCATGAATTCGGCATTGACATTTTTGCTTCACATACAAAATACATGGAAATACTAATAGCTTCAGTTGTTATTAAACTCGGCTCTCATTTGATTTTTTTTTTTTCAGAAGAAAGAAATTAATTTCATCTAGCAAAAGTCAAAAAAAAAAATAATAAAAAAAAATCGAAAAAAGTCGAAAAAAATTCGAAAAGAGTCGAAAAAGTTAAAAGCAAAAGTCGACTTTTCGACTTTTTAAGAACAAAAAAGTCGATTTCGATTTCATACAAAAAGTCGATTAATCGACTTTTCGACTATAGAACCCTACTGGACCGCAACCTGACCAGGTAAATTACAAACATACATGCCAAACTGCAGGTGCTTCAGAGTTGTCTTTGACGGACATAGCCAGATCGATTTAAAATCAATGGAGGATTATGAATATATATACTTTACAAACGGAATGATGAACTTATATATACCCTTTATCACTGCACCATTTCCAATTGTATTTTAAAATTTTCCAAATGTATTTTAAAATTGTCCGAATATTTTTAAAATTGTCCAAATGAATTTTAAAATTGTCCAAATGTTTTTTTAAAATGTACAAATGGGCAAGGCCACGAAAAATGAAACCATATGGATTTTTTTTTTGTCACAAAGCCCAAAATATTTTTTACATTTCAAATGTCAAATATGTATAGAATATGGCATCACTGTATGCCAGTCCAAAATTTGTGTCTGCTTTGACATTTTACATTTTTTTCATAAGTGGCACGTGCAAGGCGTAGTTGGAAAATATATCAATGTCGACGAAAAAGGTAAATTTTGATGTTATTTTTTTGTGCTTTAGACAGATGATTACTTTTTTTGGATAGAATATAAATCAAACTATTGATGAGCAAGCACATTTGTGTTCAAATCTTGGCTTTTGGACCAATTAGGGCTTAAAGTAATCAGCCGCAAATAAATGGTGACGTTACTGACAAATTTTTATAAAATGTTTTTTTATGCATTAACTAATTAGAAAAGAGGTTGGATGAGCTGATTTTTTTTTAGTATTTTTGAAGTTCTTTCATAATCAATGCTTAAATAAAGCATTATTTGCATATAGCAGGGTATTTTTGCAAAAAAAGATTGTGTGACGTTACTGACGGATTTTTTTTATTTTTGTTTTTTTTACTTTTTTGCTTAGTAATTTGGTATTGCTAGACTCGGATTTCTGGTGCACAAAGAGACAAGCGTTATGTTGAAAAGCTAAAAGAAAGCAACAAATACGACTAATGGGCAAGGCCACCGTCAGTAATGTCACGCTCTTTACATATTTTGGTCTTTATCTTTATAAAATAAAATTTTGTCTCCCAACTTGAGAGCGGCACATGAAAGTTCTCGTCATAACTGTTGTTTCATACGCAGACAATTTTTCTGTATCTCGTTTTGTTGTGAAGTTATGACCATTTTAAACTGTCAGTAACGTCACCGGATTTTGGAAGTGTGTTTGGAGGTAACTGAATGTTTGTGTAAAAATTAGCGAATTGAAAGAGTTCATATTTTTGTTTTTCTGTAAAGACAGTTGAGCTCAGGCTCTAATTATAATTATGTATTATAATTTTTTAATCATGTTATATATGGTTTGAATTGAGAAAGGTGTGAAAGAAAAATTTATTTTTCTAAAAATTTAAGACATCCTGGTTCGTTTTTTACTAGTTTCATATAATCCAGTTATTATAATCATCAGAAAAACTTTTAATGTCAAATTTATTCAGTTAATAGTCAATTTTATTCTATATGTGAAAATTATTAACAGATCGCAGCCGTTTCATGTTTATTATTGCCCAGTATTTTTAAAAAGGAAGGATGAAAGATGATTTTTATCCAAAAGGTGGGCTTAATATTTTATGTTTTATTCAAGTAAATGACATAAAAGCAGTGTCAGTAACGTGACGCAAAATGTCAGTAACGTCACACGTACGAATTTCGTTACGATTTTCCGGTCGTTTTTTTCTTGGGTTAATGGAAGGACCCTACACGGCGAAAAAATAATAGTAGAGGAGTTTTAAGATGCAACCCTGGAGAGATATTAAGACAAAACCACTAATCTCATAAAAAAATTGTAGTACATCGGGCTTTCCCATTAGAGCTGATTTTTGTATGATAGAGTGTTATTTATTTCAATTATCTCTTCAATGATGTGTATAGCTTGAGGGTTGAAATTGGTTTTTGATCGGTTTTGCATCATTAAAATGAAAATTTGTAATTTTTCCCTACTTTTCAGTTTTACCGGCTGTTTAGTACAAAAATGTCGAATTGACTTCTGTTTTTCTTTTTTTTTTTGCGAAATATTTGATGCAAAACTGGTCAAAAAACAATTACAACCCTCAAGCTATACACATCATTGAAGAGATAATTTAAAAAACTAACACTCTATCATACAAAAATCAGCTCTAAAGGGCAAGCCCGATTTACTACAATTTTTTTATGAGATTAGTGCGATAAGTGGTTTTGTCTTAATATCTCTCCAGGGTTGCATCTTAAAACTCCTCTACTATGATTTCTTCGCCGTGAAGGGTCCCTCTATTAACCCTAGGAAAAAATACCCGAAAATCGTAACGAAATTCGTACGTGTGACGTTACTGACATTTTGCGTAACGTTACTGACACTGCTTTTATGTCATTTACTTGCTTAAAACATAAAATATTAAGACCACCTTTTGGATAAAAATCATCTTTCATCCTTCCTTTTTTAAAATACTGGGCAATAATAAACATGGACTCTTTCAATTCGCTCATTTTTACACAAACGTTCAGTTACCTCCAAACACACTTCCAAAATCCGGTGACGTTACTGACAGCTTAAAATGTTCATAACTTCACAACAAAACGAGATACAGAAAAATTGTCTGCGTATGAAACAACAGTTATGACGAGAACTTTCATTTTCCGCTCTCAAGTTGGGAGAAATAATTGTATTTTATAAAGATATTGACCAAAATATGTAAACGAGCGTGACGTTACTGACGGTGGCCTTGCCCAAATGTGTTTTAAAATTGTCCAAATATATTTTAAAATTGTCCAAATTAATTTTAAAATTGTCCAAATGTATTTTAAAATTGTCCAAATGTATTTTAAAATTGTCCAAATATATTTTAAAATTTTTCAAATGTATTATAAAATTGTCCAAATGTACTTTAAAATTGTCTAAATGTAGTTAAAACTTGTCAAATGAATTTTAAAATTGTACAAATGTATTTTAAATTGTCCAAATGTATTTTAAAATTGTCCAAATATATTTTAAAATTGTCCAAATGTATTTTAAAATTGTCAAAATGTATTTTAAAATTGTCCAAATGTAGTTTAAAATTTTCCAATTTATGTATATCAAAATTTTCCAAATGTATTTTAAAATTTTCCAAATGTATTTTCAAAAGTGCCCAAATGTATTTTAAAATTTTCCATATGTATTTTAACAATTTCCAAATGTATTTTAACAATTTACAAATGTATTTTAAAATTGTCCAATTGTATTTCAAAATTTCCCAAATGTATTTTTAAAAAGTCTATGTAAAATGGAAGATTTTAAAATACAATTGGACAATTTCAAAATATATTTGGAAATTTTTAAAATACATATGGAAAATTTTAAAATACATTTGGAAATTGTTAAAATACATTTGGAAAATTTTAAAATACATTTGGACATTTTTAAAAACACGTTTGGAAAATTTTAAAATACAATTGGACAATTTGGACATTTTTAAAAATACGTTTGGAAAATTTTAAAATACAATTGAACAATTATAAAACACATTTGGAAAATCTTAAACTACATTTGGACAATTTTTAAATACATTTGGACAATTTTAAAATACATTTTCACAATTTTAAAATACATTTGGACAATTTTAAAATTAATTTGGACAATTTTAAAATACATTTACAATTTTAAAATGCATTTTGGACAATTTTAAAATACATTTGGACAATTTTAAAATACATTTTGACAATTTTAAAATACATTTGGAAATTTTTATAATACATTTGGAAATTTTTATAAACAATTGAAAATGGAGGGTATAAAAAAACTTAACCTGAAATTATTAATTTGAAAAATTTTAAATTGATTAAAAATCTCTATAAAAGAAAATCTCTTAAGTAAATATACTAACTGCTAGAATTTTGGGGAATTTCGAAAATTCAAACATGATATTCGAATGTTTCGAAATTGATATTCGAATATTTCGAAATTATGTAAAAAAACAAGAATTAAACATTTCAAATTTATTATTTGTGATAATAGCTGGAATTTTGGGGAATTTAAAAAATTCGAACATAATGTTCGAAATTAAAAAAAATCTGGTAATTTTTGAATAAGAAAAATGTTTCAACACCTGTGATTATACATAAATACCGGTGATATCACTAAAAATTAAGAAAATATCTATTGTAACTCGCAAATTATTTTTGTAATTTCAAATATGTTTTTTTATCAATTAATATTATCTGAATTACAATTGGCATAGGTGTAGTTTTCTGAAGTAACTGCACCATATTGTGATAAATATATTTGTAATAATAAAACATCCACTTGATTGTATTCGTTTAGTCACACTGCTTTTGTGTAATATATTTTTTTTATATACTTAACAACAACATTTGCCAATATTGACATTGTAAAATTCTAACACCTGTGACCAAAAAAGTGAGAGTGATTTAAAAAAAAAAATAATATAATTATATTCATAACAAAATTATATAAAAAAACATATCTACACCATTTTTAGATGTTATCAAAAAATAATATCGAAATAATAAACAAAAAGAACATTTTAAAATGTTTAATAATCTAATCATCTGATCTTTAGTCAATTGTTACGGTTTGATGTTTAATGTAAAAAACCAGTGCATACTTTCAGGCTAAAAAAATATGTTACTTATGATTTTCGAAATTTTAAGAAATGTTTTTAAAACTGTCGATAATCATTCGACTCAGTTGTGCAAGAAAACAATTAACTATCTTGTGATTGTCAAAAAATAAAAATCGTAAGCTTTTCTAAGTAAAGACCTATTCACACCTGATGTAAAATATCGTTCGAACGAGATTATGATCGAAAACTGTATCATTTTATACACAACCATATGTTTGAAATCTGGTTCGAACGCGATTTCACCTAAGGTGTGAATGGGGTATAAAATATAAGATTTCTACTCTGCCTAAATATATGCAATAAAAAAAAAATATATTTTTTTTTTAATAATTTCAAAAATAATACATAAATGTGTTCGTAATAATTGGCCTTTACCGAAAGAATACCATTTTACCAAATCTTAAATTTAACGTATTTTGTTGAAGTAAATTTTAAATATAAATTTTTGTATGACCAACATTTCAAAATGGCCTTTGAGTTTCTCTAAACTACTAAATATTACTTTTTCAAAAATGTTCTAATTATATTATAAAAAATTGTATATTATATTTTATTTATTTCCTATTGTATTTTTTTTTTACAAAAGCAGTAAAAGTTATTTATGTTCTGCGCCTAAAGTTATACTATACATAATACAAAAAGTATACAAAATTGTAGTGATTTTTTTTGCTTGCTTTTTTATCTACAAATTCTAAAAAAGAACTTAAAACAAATGTAGTTTTTTGGCAAGACTATATAATAAAATTTGCCAAAAATAAAAAAAATATAAAAAGGAAATTAAAGTGCATCACAAACACCACCACAGTACCGCCATCAGCAGCATCACCATCTAAATAAAAATACTAACAATTAAAAAAAGCGTCGAATTGTCTCACTTTATATAAAAAAAAACGAAAAAATAAATTTAAAAATTAAACAAAAAGCAGCTGATTTTGTTGAAATTTTTTCGATGATTATAAAACAATAAAACTAATAAACAAATTGCCAAAAATAATTAATAAAAAAATCGATTGAATCAATCGAAATTGTCAAAAATCAAAAAAATTGCCACAACAAGTTAAAAATTTACACAGATTCTTAATATATTTTCAAACATTTCTTTAAATGTTAAATGGAAATAGGTTTATTTTTAATTTTAAAATGTATTCTACACCATTTAAAGATGTAATTCGAAAAAGTTCTATTGTAATTCTAAAAAGATCTATTGTGATTCGAAAAAATCAATTGTTTTTCGAAATAGAATAATTGTAATTCAACAAAAAAATTTTACACAGAAAGAATTTGAAACGAATTTTAATCAACAAAAACGCGGATTAAAATTGATCTTTTTCGAATTACAATCAATCTATTTCGAATTACAATTGAACTGTAAATCGTGTATATTGAATTAAAATTGATCTTTTTCGAATTACGATTGATCTTTTTCGAATTACAATTGATCTTTTTCGAATTACAATTTTTTTTTGTTTACTTTGAGCCAACACTCAGGGGATGCCCCCTACTAATGCAATGCATTGTGTTGGTATTAGGAAAATAGGTTATGAGGAGAAGGAAAGAGGGAGTAGGTTAGGTTGTAAGTGGCTGCTGACGTTTTACGTCAACACACGTAGACTCTGAGGTCCATTGTGATACCACGGGACCGTAATAGGTTTCCCTATTAGTCCCTGTCGTTAAACCAGTTTGAGCTTCTTATGAAACTCCTTAGATGTTGAATTTTGACATCCAACAAATCAGAAAGATCGTACAGCTCCCTAGATCCCAGTGAAGCAAGTCTCTGACCAGAAAGTGCTGGGCAATGGCAAATAAAGTGTTCGATAGTTTCCAATATCCAATATCAGCTCACTTGTGCGCCCCTGATTAAGAAAAGGCCAAATCAGTCGTGTTGTCTCACACGTCCATCCATTTGCCCATCTTTGATTAGTCTCCGTCGCAGAACAAAGCCGTAGGTTTTGCTTGCAAGTTTCTAGAGGCATACCAACACATTCCAATTCTGTTGGAACCTGTAAGGTAGTTCCTAGTCTTGCAAGCTCATCGGCTTTGCAATTCCCTGGAATGTCTCTGTGCCCTGGGACCCATATGAGTCGTATGTTAAACTGCTTGGCCATCTCATTTAAAGACGTGCGGCAGTTAAGGGCAGATCTTGTTTTCAGAAACATTGAATCCAGGGACTTGACCGCGGCTTGACTGTCAGTATAGATTAGAGGTGTCCTTAAAAACTAACATCACCTTTTTATACCTGGTAGGGTCCTATATTGTTCTTTAGTATCTAAAAATGAGTGAGCCAAAATTTGGGGACAATCGGCTAAAAATAACTCGTGCCGAAAATGGATTGAAGTTTTGGGACATTCTTATAAGAACGAAAAACTCGTTTTTTCTAGTTTTTGGAAAAACATTGGTATTTGACATTTTTTGTTAAATTTTTTGTGAAATAATATGAAAATGGTACTAAATTACCTTTTCAAAACGACTAATAAAATTAAAATCGGATGAAAAATAAGCATTTTACGCATACATGCCCCAGACCATTGTATTGTTTTTAGAGCCAGAATTTCAAAATTTTCAAAATTTTTAGGCAAAAAAATAGTAAAAATTTAATTTTACTTTATGATCAAATTGAAAACATGTTTAAGATTAAAAATAGCAGATATGGTAGTCAAGCTTTTTTTTTATTTGGCGCGGGTAGTGATAAAATTTCCGCGGATTCCAAATAAAATGCGTTTTTCTACAATAATTAAGCAAATTTTTGAAAATTTGTGCTCTATTGTGCGGATCGATGTGTAAAACGTAAATTCTGTAACTTTTGAGAAATCGGATATATGCAGATATTTTGTATTATAGAAATGTATAACGTCTCAAATTTGTCATTTCACCTCGACGAAAAGGGGTTAAAGATGCCCGAATTCTCAAAAAATTTACAGAATTTATGTATTTCACTTCGTATAATACAATACAGAAAATTGTTTCCCATATTTGCTAAATTATTTTAGAAAAACTCATTTTCTTTGGAATCCGCGGAAATTATATCACTACCCACGCCAAATGAAAAAAAAGTTAGACTACCATATCTGTTAGTTTTTATCTATAACATGTATTTAATATAATTATAAAGTAAAATTTAATTTTTTTTATTTTTTTGCCTAAAAATTTTGAAAATTTTCAAATTTTGGCTTTAAAAACCATGCAATGGTCTGGGGCATGTATGCGTAAAATGCTTATTTTTCATCCGATTTGAATTTCTTTAAGCTTTTTGGAAAGGTAATTTATTACCATTTTCATATTACTTAACAAAAAAATTAACAAAAAATAGCATATACCAATATTTTTCAAAAAACTAGAAAAAACGTGTTTTTTCATCAGATAAGAGTGTCCCAAAACTTCAATCCATTTTCGGCACGAGTTATTTTAATCCGATTGTGTCCAAATTTTGGCTCACTCATTTTTAGATACAAAACTACAATTTAGGACCCTACCACGTATTAAAAAGTGATTTTGAAAAATTACCTTAGTCGTTAGGACACCTTTAGTATAGATGTTGACTGCGGTTGTAGACAAGACATTGCAGCTCAACCAGTCAGCCACTTCCTTTATTGCCAGCATCTATGCCTGCACTGATAGAAATTTGTGCATGACAATAATGAAAGTTATTGCAGTTACTACATATCGGTCATCTGTGTAGTAAGAAGTAGTTGTTGTTTTCAACTACACTGATAGAAATTTGTACATGACAATAATGAAAATCTACATTAATGTTATGAAAAATGACGTTAAAAAGGAACCTATGTAGGGTTTCATTGAATTAATGAAATGGGTATCATAAAATGTAATTGCAAGAACAAGTTTCATTAAATTAATGAAAATTGTTCATACAAATATAAATTGTATTTAATGAAAATGTTTCATTACTTTAATGAAAAAAGTATTTAATTCTTATGAAATACTTTCATTGAATAAATCCTACTTTTTATTTTTGAAATGAAATACTTTTATTGAATAAATGTTACTTTTATTTTTAAAATGAAATATATGTATGAAATTGTAAAGATATTTTTATAGAATTAAAAATAATAAAAAATTGTTTTCACTTAGTCTTCTCGCACAAAATTTTACTCCAACCTTAAGTTGTAATACATAATTAAAACCACGAACTAATATAAAACATCACAAAAATTAGTTAATTAATTATTTAGTTTTTATTTAAAATTTCGTAAAAAAATCTGAAAAATCACAAAATAACCAAGTTAAAAAACACTTTCACATATTTTTTATTTTATCTATAGATTTCACTCAGTTTTCTCACACAAAATTTTATTATAACGTTTACTTTTAATACATAAGTAAAACCCCGAAATAATTTAAAACAACGTGAGTTTAATAAATACTTATAATTAATCAACAACATTTCATTTTAAATTTCGTAAAAAAAAAATAGAAAAAATCACGCTCTGATCAGCTGTTTTTTGCGCGCGTAAACTAACAGGCTAAACAGACGCAACACGACAAGTGTCAAAAAACAGAAAATTTTGTAAACAAAACTTAATGAAATTTTTTAATGAAACTACGAAATCTAATGAATCAAAATTAATGAATATCTTGCACAATATGTATGAAATTTCATTCAGCATACGAAAAATTTCGTTGTTGCAATGAAACAACTTTAATGAATTCTATTCATTAGTGATATGAAGCGTTTTTCTATCAGTGTGGTAAACACTGCAATGATCTGGCAATCTACGAGCCAGGCTCAACCCAAGCTCTTCCGAATAGACTCCAAAGCCCACTTGTTCGTGCAGCCTCGATCCATCTGTGTAAAAATTTATGGTAGCTCCACTACCCGGAGTATCCCCCATCCAAGACTCCCTGGATGGTATCATAGTGGTAAAGTGGCGCTCAAAGAGGCTCAAAGAGGGAGCACAGTCCACATTTTGTGGTATTGTTATCTTTTTCAAGATCGCGCTATGGCCACAATCGCTGCTCCTCCATTGCAGCGTGCTATTAAGTCGAATTGCCGACGCAGCCGCATACTGCCTACCCAATATGTCCAAGGGTATCAGGTGAAGGAGGATTTCCAATGCAGCCGTAGGTGTAGTACGAAGAGCACCAGTGATGCACATTAACGCCATTCTCTGTACCTTCGTGATAAAGACACAGTTCGCTTTTGTTTCTAAAGCAGGCCACCAGACAATGATTCCATACAGCAAAATTGGACGCACCACTGCTGTATAGATCCAATGAACGACTTGAGGGCTAAAACCCCATCGTTTTCCAATGGCCCTTTTACAGGAATACAAAGCAATCGTTGCTTTTCTCACCCGTTCCTCAATATTACGCCTGAAATTCAGCTTCCTATCTAGAAATACTCCATGATACTTGGCTCCATCTGAGAAGGTGATTTCAGTACCGTCCAGAGAAATAGGATCAAAAGCAGGAATCTTATTTTTACTTGTAAACAAAACAAGCTCTGTTTTACTAGGATTAACTCCTAGACCACAGTCTCTTGCCCATTTAGACAGATCTTTTAGAAAACTCTGAAGAATGTCCCGCAATGTTGGCAGATGCTTCCCCTTTACCGCTATCGCGACATCGTCAGCATATGCGACAACATGACAACCACGTGCTTCTAGAGATAATAGCATTGAATTTAGTGCCAGGTTCCAAAGAAGGGAGTAGTGTTTGTGGACATTTAATTTGAATTTTTCTAAATTATAGCCGAATTATAGAAAGACTTCTGCCGGAAGTTTATTCCACATACGGCTAGTTCGACCGAGAAACGAATTTCCTCTGTAATGCGTTGTGCGAGACATTGGACAGTCGAAAACGAACGGATGTGATCTGCTGGAAAGGCGAGTACTACGGGCATGCACCCGCGTCTCAGGAATGAGTTCGCCCATCTCAGCTGAACACATACCGTGGTAATATCGATAGAACAGGGTCGCACAACCCACATTCCGACGATGATCCAATGAATCAATAGAGCTAGATAACCTACTGTCATTGATGAGCTTCAACGCACTCCTTTGCACCCGGTCCAGAAGCTTCAAGATAGACCTTGAAGCACCTGCCCAGATATGGGAGTTGTATTTCATTTTCGGTCGGATATAGGCGGTATAAATAGTGAGGAGATCAGATAGAGTGAAGTAATTTTTGCACCGTTTTAAGAAACCAAGACACTTGAAAAACATGTTGGTTCCAGCGAACATCACATTGGATCCTCATGCCTAGAACATCAAGAGTGTCTGATTCCTCAATAGCTATACCACCCATGGATACAGATGACGCTGATTCCACAATCAGGCAACGTCCTCGAGCCATCCTAAGTGACGGAGTGCTGACAATGTTAGGACATGTCATCAAGGATTGCCTATGATTTGTCAGAACCTGAAGACATTTCCTCAAGGAATCACTGTGGAAATTTCCTCAGTGACACATTTTCCAACTGGGTTACCAAGTGGTGATTGATCATGCTCTCCATGACTTTCGAGAGCGTAGAACATATTGCTATTGGGCGGTAGTTTTCAGGGTTTATAGCCTCACCCTTTTTTGGGATTGGCTGGACGTTGGCTACCTTCTAGCAAGAGGGAAAAACTCCTAACCGGTACGAGTAGCTACATAATGCTGCCAAAGGACGAGATAACGACAATGCACACTTCTTCAGGACTATAGCCGTAACCCCCTCCGGTCCCGGGGACTTATTTATGTTGAGATCTTCAAGGACCCTTTTGACTGCAAACAGATAACAGATACCCTTTCGAGTTCGGGCGGTGGTTGATTGCTTTCCGGCAAGTATGAATTCCTTGCAAACATGTTGGCAAAAAGGTTGGCTTTATCAACCGGGTCTGTGAATACTTGGCTATTCATTATAAGGGTTGGAATAGATGAACTAGTATTATTCTTTACCCTTTTAACAAATGACCAAAAGGTCTTATTACCCCGCAGACGCTATTCGTAAAGAAGCTTTTCACGTCTGAGTACTCTGGCAGATTCGTTTCTCGCCTGTTTAGGTAACGCGTCAGTAACTGGGTTTTTGTCATTACGCCAATTACTGAACGTATCCTCTCTGGATCTGACTGCATTCCTGCAAGTCTGATTAAACCAGCACTTATGTTTTAGTTTAGTCAAAATTTGCTTAGATGGAATGAATAATTTCATTCCTAGCATTATCACATTTACTATCATTTCTGCCTCAGCGTTAAGATTGACATCAAGAAAACAGGCTCAGACCAACGAGCCTTTTCATAGACAAATATAGAGCGCTTCGTTGCTGGTTTTGAAGCACTACGAAGGTCCGAAAATGAAAAGGATGCTGAAATGAGGTTATGATCCGCGTTTCCGAGAGGCGCAAGTGTCTCAACTTCGTATTTGTCTGGATACGAAGTGAGAAAAAGGTCGAGGGTATTACGAAACTGCCCTTCAACACACGGAATGTGTGTTGGTTCATTTACAAGTTGCACTAGATGATTATGTGCAGCAAAGAGCTCAACATATAAGCCCTCGAGAGTCGTATGGCTAGAATGGCGCAGCCATGACGAATTGTGCACGTTGAAGTCCCCGGCAACGACTATTTCACTACTCGGACAGACCCCAAGGATTCTCGTAATTGATCTTTTTCGAATTACAATTAATCTTTTTCGAATTACAATTGGAATCTTCGAATAACAAATGGAATTTTCGAATTACTAAAGGAATCTTTGAAGAACAAGTACAATCTTCGAATTACAAATAGAATCTTCGAATTACAAATGGAGTCTTCGAATTACAAGTAGAATTTTCGAATTACAATTGATCTTTTTCAAATTACATTTGTAAATAGTGTAGTAAATTATCTAAAAATCATCTAATATATTTTCATTTTGTGTGTTGATCCTTAATTTTTTATTTTAACAGACAAATTTAATTTATTCTTTAAAACTTTTATTAATAATTATTCTTTTTTCACTCTTCTCTTTGCAGATTTGTAAAAAAAAAAATTATTTGCATTTTTTTTCTTCGATTGTTTTTTTTCCACTTCAAATGTTAAATAAATTTTGTGCTGCTTAAACATCAAAAAAAAGAATTAACATCTTTTTTTTACATATATTGCGCGCTGTCCTCAAAAATCGATAAATTTAAAATTTTTACATCTAAAATAACTAAATGTTTAAAATAATAATGTAAATAATAAATTTTTAGGCTAATATCACAAATCTAAAAAATACTACAAATATTTTTTGGATTTAAATTAAAACTAAACAAAATACGTACATATTTTTATTGTTTGTTAAATGAGCCTAAAATACAAAAACCGTAAAAGAAAAACTCTCTTAATTAAAAAATTAAATTAAACGTCTTCGCTTTAGCCTACGTATAAATAATTAATAATAATAAAATTATACTTATAAATAAAATTTCGTGCAATCAATTAGTAAAAAATACAAGTAGAAGACATAACGTTGCTGGAAAATTTTTTTAAACGAAAATGTAAGTATATTTTTTTTTTCTTATTAGTTTTTAATATTTATACATTTATTTTAAACATGAATTTCACTTTTTTTATTGATAAAAAATTGTAGACTTATTATGATATGGTTTAATAATTTTGTATAATTTGAATTAAGAGATTTGAATTTAAAGGAAATAAATTCAAATTTCCGCAAAACAGGAAATTTTATCAAGAGCCTTTGTGTGACATTTTTCATATTAAATTAAAATGATTTCTTAAATATCAATTTTAGAAACCATTTTTGAAAGTACCCAGGTAGAAAAATACAACCGTTAAAACGCTTTAAAAGCGCTTTGTATGGTAGTACGAATGCTCTCAGACCATACTGAAAACCATCATCAAAGCGCTTTCAGACTGTCATAATGATAACACCGTTAGACGGTTTATTTGAAGCGTTTTTAAAGACATTTATAATAATGATTTTAGAACGCTTCGTTGTAGCGCTTTTAAAGCATTGCAAAAACCAAAAATGTATCACTTTTAAAACGGTATGTAAAGCAATTTTAAAGTGCTTTATATGCAAAAAAAAAAGCAATTTACAAGCATTTCAGATATAAAACCTAAAGTAATTTTCTATCAGTTTAAAAACTAAATGAAAATTTATTTTTGTTTTAATTTTTATTGTTTTAAGAAAAGATAAATATTTTATTTTTTTTTTTTAAAAATAACTGTTTTTTTATACCAAAAACTAAATAGAATTTCGTTTAGTTATTCTCTCTTCTGCTGCCGCTAGTCAGCGGCTTGTTTTGGTCACGATAGACTTGTCGGACTCATTTTCAAATTGTAGAAGAAGGTGTTCTGCAACGGGAAAACAAAATGAGTTTATTAATATAATAGGTATAAAGCATTTCTGATCTGACGAAAACTGCGATGTGTTTTTTTTTTTTTAAATCTTTTAAAAAATGATCTAGAAATTTGCTTAATTTGATGCTTTCGCGGTAAGGCAAACTTCACAAATATCAACAAAAAAATTGAAAAGTTTATTAACATAAATTTTACTTTAAAAATATAACGCGAAGGGACGAAATTAGGTTGATACCTAAAATTGTTTTGTGAAAAACACATACATGTTTTGGTCAAAGATATATAGTTGTTGGCCAGCATAACATTACCTTTCAATTCATTCAAAACTTTAATGGTGCTAAAAAATTTTTTTTTAAATTCCTTTAGTCGGTTTTCCAACGCCGCTAAACATTTGCTGTAAAACTGGGGACATTATAACGGAAAGGATACTTCCAATGGCCTTATATCATACATGGGAATTTTTAATTGGCATTGAATTTTCATTGGCATTAGTTGGAACTAATCCACACATGTGAAGAGGACCGGCGAAACTATGGAGATTCTAAGAACCAAAAATGCCCTCCATTTTGCTCTATCTAACTTAGTTTTCGAGATATTATGCCTGTTCGTTTACCTAACTACAATCATCTCATTTTTACTACTTTTAATAAAGCTGGAAATTTGTAATACAAAAAGAAAACAAAACTTTCCAGTTGTAGTAAAAAAAGTAAGAAATTTGGGTAAACAAACAGACCTATAGCCATTTTTCTAGAAAAAATTGTCATTATAACAATTTGTTATAGAATTTTGTATTTTGATTTCTCGCGATATTAATAATTTTTATTGATTAAAAAAATGTGTAAATACATAAATACAATTTGGCAAAGCCTTTGTCATTAAAAATGTTTTGCAAAATTCGCTAATTGAGAAGATACTTACATAGAAAATTTGCCTTGTTATAGTTTTGTCATTTATTATAGATGACAATTTTCTTAGAATAGGGGGGTTAACCAAAAAAAAATTTTCACAACTGGTTGACGGAAATACGACTTTTAATATTGCTAATGCTTTGTTTTCATTAAGACATTTATTAATGCCAATGAAATTTTTCATAATTGGCATTACTAATGCTACTAATTCCTTAACGGGCATTGGCATTGATTGAAACAATGCTAATGCTAAAAATTTCATTGGCATTAGTTTCAATATAATGCCAATGAAATCGTCAATTAATTAGTCCATTTATTTAAATAGTCCCATGTATGCCTCATATAATGAGTCGGCCTTACATTTTAACCGCATCAGGTCACGCTGAATAACAAAATAAAAATTAGTAATTTTGATTCAAATGTAAATATAGAAAAATACATACCAGTGAATTGCAAAATTGCTGATCAGTTTTAACCTTGTTGTCACACTCCTCAAACTTAACTAAATCTGTTATGGGGTCGTCAAAAGTTAATTCGCTTTTAATGTCGGCTTTTTGGTCGTCGTAAACCATATTTAAAAAGTAGTGTAAAAAAATGTTGTAAAAAATTGTATTCCTAAACCAACATAAATTTGGCGAAAAAGTAATCTCAAAAAGCTTTTTCAAAACGTTCATAAAGCGTTATGAAATAATGCTTTAAAAACGCTTTATTTTTGATAAGTCATGACTTTTTTTTTTTACCGTCATGAATTTATACTTGGAAGTGCTTTAAAAATGCTATTTTTTTATTACCGTCATGAGTTTCTACTTTGGAGTGCTTTAAAAACGCTTTTTTTTTATAACCGTCATGAATTTCTACTTGGGTAACTTAAAAATATAAATTGGAATACCAGTTGATTTTAAATATCTTTTGATTTTTTTTCTAAAAATTATATTAAAAATTAATCAATTGATATTTCAAAAAGATCAATTAAAGTTTTAAAAAATCGATTGATTTTTGTGATAAATTTAATTTAATGTTCGATTAAAATCAATTTAAAATTAATTATACTTTATGTCAAATATCAAATTTCCTTTTATAGTTTCGAATTTTAAATAAAAATTTTCAATTTTGAAATCTTTATATCGAAAATTCCATTTGTAATTCGAAGATTCTACTTGTAATTCAAATACTCAATTTGTAATTCGAAGATTCCAATTGTAATTCGAAGATTGCAATTGTAATTCATAAAAGATCAATTGTAATTCGTAAAAGATTAATTGTAATTCGTAAAAGATTATTTGCAATTCGAAAAATATTAATTGTAATTCGTAAAAGATCAATTGTAATTCGTAAAAGATAAATTTTAATTCGTAAAAGATCAATTGTAATTCGTAAAGATCAATTGTAATTCGAAAAAGATCAACTGTAATTCGTAAAATATCAATTGTAATTCGAAAAAGATCAATTGTAATTCGTTAAAGATCAATTGTAATTCGTAAATATCAATTGTAATTCGTAAAAGATCAATTGTAATTTGTAAAAGCTCAATTGTAATTCGAAAAAGAGCAATTGTAATTCGTAAAATATCAATTGTAATTCCAAAAATATCAATTGTAATTCGTAAAAGATCAATTGTAATTGGAAAAAGATTAATTGTAATTCGTGAAAGATCAATTTTAATTTGTAAAGATCAATTGTAATTCGTAAAGATCAACTGTAATTCGTAAAAAATCAATTGCAATTCGAACAAGATCAATTGTAATTTGTAAAAGCTCAATTGTCATTCGTAAAAAATCAATTGTCATTCGTAAAAGATCAATTGTAATTCGTAAAAGATCAATTGTAATTCGAAGATTCTACTTGTAATTCAAAGATTTCATTTGTAATTCGAAGATTCCAATTGTAATTCGAAAACAAACGAAAATCAACAAAAAAATGTTTTTAAAGACGTACAAAACAATTTTTCTGAACCTACTCGTTCGTTTTCGAAATACAATTGGAATCTTTGAATTACAAATGGAATCTTCGAATTACAAATGGAATTATCGAATTACAATTGATCTTTAACGAATTACAATTGATCTTTTACGAATTACAATTGATGTTTTACGAATTACAATTGATCTTTTTCGAATTACAATTGATCTTTTACGAATTACAATTGATCTTTTTCGAATTACGATTGATTTTTTACGAATTAATATTGATCTTTTTATACCCTCCACTCTAGTGATAGAGGGTATATATAAGTTTGTCATTCCGTTTGTAACTCATCGAAATATCGGTCTGGGACCCCATAAAGTATATATATTCATGATCCCCGATCGATTTTAAGACATTTTAGCGATGTCCGTCTGTCCGTCTGTCTGTGGAAATGGTAATCACGGCCAAAATATTACACGGAGATGACTGAATTGGAAGTTCTCCTGAGAAGTTTGGTATTGCATTTGAGCGATATCGGTTCAGCGGTTCAAAAGTTATGAACGAAAATGTAAGGACACCTTAAAAATTTTAATACATTCAACATAACCTAAAAATACAAAATGCTTTAATTCGGCTGCTGGTTGACTTATGTGAACATAATTGAACACCAATTGGTATTTAAACAAGTACCAACATATTTTGACACAAAAAAAGAAAAAAAATCGTGGATTTTTTTTTTTACCAAATTTTTTTTTCGCGGAAATTTTTTTTCACAAATTTTTTTTTTTTTCAAAAGTGATTTTCTTTAAAATAAAGTTTTTGCAATAATCTTTTAGAAATTGTGGAGGGTATCACTACATTCGGCAAGGCCGAATTTAATTTTTTACTTGTTACAGCTACCTTAGCTCCGATGATATACCATTTGCCCCACAACTGCCTTGTATTCGCTCCTAGAGGGGTGCAATGTAAGACCGACCCCCATTAATTTTTACACGCCAACATTTCTGAACAATCCTACTCCCTATCTCCACTCCTTAAGCGGTTTCCCATACAAAATGAAATTTTTATGGACTTAGCTCCTATAGCTCTAACTGTTCCAAGGATGCCCCCTAGAAGATTCAAATGTATGTCCGACCCCTAATATTTTTTGAACCCCAACATATATTTTTTTATAAACAATACATTTTTTTATAAACTTGTGTTATAAAATCCGCTCCAACCTCTCCTATATTATGTTGCCTTCTGGAGGGTAATATTGTAATACCGACCTCTATTAATTTTTACCCCCACCCCAACATTTTTCTAGAACAAAACTACCCCCTATTTGCACTCCCTTAGGGGGGCTCCCATACAAAAGTTCCATTAAAAAAAAAATTTGGACAAATATTAAAAGTTCAAATTTTTGTAATGCAAAAAAAAATTTGTTTTTAGGTACACCATCATTAAATTTTGTATTTAAATAGTTCCTGCTAATAGAAATGTCAAAAAGAAATTTTAAGATTTGATGCATTTAATCCCCCAATTCCCAATTTTCTTTCTCAAAATTCAAAAATATGATTTTTTGCAGTTTGCGCTGCCACGCCCACAATAGAGGCGGTGTTAAAAATTCCCGATGGTGTAAACTACTTACATAAAAGTGCATCCACACCTGCCTTTTATACTCATCGGGGGCCCGTGTTTTTACAATGGGTAAAATTCGATTTTCAGGCCAAAAATGTGCCATTGTCCACATGTAATTTTTATAACAAACAAAAAAAATGATATTAAAAAACCTTTCTTTCCATATGAAAACGTCAAAAAAAGAAATGGCTCAAAAATCCAAAAAAATATTTTTCGCCATTTTTTGATCCCCTAAATCCCCGATATGGCCGATGTGCCGAGACATCTAAACCTTAAAATAGTTTCTGACAAATCGGTTCATAAAGGTTGGGGCACTTTCCTTGTTAGACTAAAGTACTGACTGTAAAATCCAGCCTTACAAAACTTAGTAAACTTTAACAAAAACTAAGTAAACTTTACCAAAAACTTAGTAAACTTTACCAAAAACTTAGTAAACTTTACCATAAACTTAGTAAACTTAACCAAACATTAGAGTCCGACCGAAACCAGTTTTCGAGGCTGAACCAAAACCGAACCGAATATTCGTCCGAAAAAGTAATATTCGGCCGAAACCGAACCGAAACCGAAACTTAAAAAAAATTACCGCCTGGCATCAATAAAATTATTAAAAGTGGTTATAGATAAATAATATGCTGTATAGTGCTTTTAAACCTTATATTCCTATAGGCATTGTTGTATTTTTGAAAAAAAAAAAAATATGTTTTTTTAAAAAACTTACGAAAAAATTGTATATTTTGTTTGTAGATTAGGAGAAAATAATTTTTGAACCGAAACAGTTTTACATTTATTGCATAAACTTGTAACATTTTCTTCAATTGAACAGAAACAAGTGTAAGGAAATGCGAAATCAAAAAATTCAGCGACTTTTTTACATATTTTTTAAAATACAAAAAAGTTTCGGTTTCGGCTAATATTCGGCCAACATTTTGCCGAATACCGAATAAAGGCCGAAACCCCATTATTTGGCCGAAACCGAGACCGAAACCGTATATTCGGTCGGACTCTACCAAATATTTATTAATTTTTAGCTAAAACTTAGTAAACTTTACAAAAAACTTAGTAATTTTTACCAAAATATAAGAAAACTTAGTAAAATTAAAAAAAAAACTTAGTAAAATTTACCAAAACCTTAGAAAATTTTAACATAAACTTAGTAAACTTAATTAAAAATTTGATAAACTTTACAAACAAATTTTATAAAATTTGCCAATATTTTTATTAAATAAATTTTTAATTTTTCTTTGACTTTGTCTTGATGAAAAATTATCCTTTTCATTATTACTTTAAGAAACATCGAAAAAACTTCATTTCAGTTATTTTTTGCAACCATATCATAAACTTTACAACTTTTATTATTCATAATGTATCCTTCAAAGGATAATTAACAAAAATTTGCTTAATTAATTTTCTCTTTTCTTGTATCTCTTTTATTTGCAGTTTTTTTAATTTCCATCATTAAACAACTGTAATTTTATAATTCAACGAGAAAGCGTATAAAAAATATTTTGTGAAATTATCATTAACGGTTTTTGTTACTAAAACATAAAAATTTATAATTCTAAATACAGAAGAATTTAAATTTAATATCTTTTTCATTTTAATTGTGCATAACAAACCAACAACACCACAAACGTCCCTTTCTTCAAAAGCAGCAAACACAATCATCATCCTCCAGAGTAAAACAACTCGATTAAAACAATTAAATAAATAAAACTTACTCTTCTAACATTTTTCTTTGCAAAAAGTTTGTGGCAAAAGTTAAATAAGAAGAAGAAATAAGAAACACTAACCAAAAGCACTACACCACCACCAACAACAAAAACAGCACCTGTAAATTCGAAGTTGATCATCACATCAACTTCCAACTTCTCTTTCTCCCCCGGTGTTTATAATAAAATCAGCCAACACGCAGGCATCAGGCGGTATTGATAAACCTTCTAAAGACACCACTGCATTAGGAGTCGCAGCCGACGACGCGGACGACGACATGAGTGGGCGTCCAAGGACAACCTCATTTGCTGAGGGCAACAAACAGTCACCAAATTTAGTATTGGGAGGCGTTAAAACAAGCAGTAAGTACAAATAGAAAATAGTTTTTTTTCGTTTTTTTTTATTTTTTTGCTAAAGTTTATTTAACAAAGAAATGATATAATTTTTTAATGTTTTGAACAGTTTATGTTTGGTTCTTTTTTGAATAATATCCAAGGATCTAAATATTCCGTGTAAACCATAAATATTTCATATAACAAATATAAATATAATAATAGACAGGAGTACTCCAACTACTTGGTGTCCTTTAACCCTAGGATGTTCAACTGGGCTTTTCGAGGACCATGTTGATTTTGAGTAGTCGCCATTAACACCCACCAACACCCCACGCCCACGCCCAAGTCTGAGCCACGCATTAACAATTAGTGTGGTACAAGTCTTCTACACGCTACACAATCCCAGCAATCAATTAAAAGCTTAAAAGGGAAAAAAATTGTAAGGGCCTCGCCAGGCCCAGTAGCAGTCAGACATCCTAGGGTTAAATAATTTACGTCATTATGTTTTTTTTTTTTTAAAGAATTTGTTGCAAAAAATTTTTTGGAAATAGTTGGTAATCTTAAGTTTTTTCTGTTGGGGCATATATTTGTACCAACCCATTCAGTCTTGCTATTGTAAATTACATCGTGCTTTCTACAGAATTCCTAGGTTAGGTTAGGTTAGGGTGGCGGTGTCCGATTGACACCTCGCATAGACCTCTTGGTCCATAGCGGTACCACAAAACTTTTTTCCGCTAGCGGTGCAAATTAAACACGTTCAAAGTCATTGCGAATCTTTTCAATATCCTAAGATCCATTTGCGTTATATCCTCCAAAGTACCGAAACTTATCTGACCGGTAATGGATCGGCGACTCCTTGCCACAGCTGGGCAGTGACAAAGTATGTGTTCCATCGTTTCATCTACTCCTGGTGAAGCGCATCTTTTACAACTAGCGTCTGAAGTAAGTCCAATATTCTTGGCATGGATGCCGATAACACAATGACCAGTTATTATCCCAGTCAGAGCTCGGCATTCCCTTCTCGTAAGTGATAGTAGATATTGATTTTTCCCTTGATCATAAGTTGGCCACAAAGTTCTGCTGATTTTGCATGTTGTCAGTTCTCTCCACCTCCTGTTTGCCTTTGCAACATTGATGGAATTCCGTTTAAGTTTATAGTGTTGAAGTGGTGGTAAAACTGGCACCATGGTACCTAAACCATCAGCTCCAAGTTTTGCGAGTTCATCTGCCTTTTCATTTCCCTGTATTCCGTTGTGTCCTGGTACCCATAATAAATTAACCTGGCTGTGTAGACACAGCATCTGCAAGTTCTCGTAACATTGTAAAACTATTTTAGATTTAATATAATATCCTTGAAGAGCCTTCAAGGCGGCCTGACTATCTACGTAAAAATTTATGGTTGTTCCCTTGGTTTCCCTGATATGTTCCACAGCTTTAGTTATGGCAACTATTTCAGCCTGAAATATGCTCGAGTCCAAAGGTAGGTTAAAAGAAAAGTTCTGGTTTTGTTCCACGTTCGTAAAACCCGCGCCTACTCCATGTGTTTGTTTGGATCCGTCGGTAAAGATATTTACGGTGTCTGCAGGGGTGTCCTGCCAGTTAGACCAATATTCTCGAGTTGGAAATCTTATTTCATATTTCCGGTCGAAAAATAGTTTGGGCACTAAGTAATCCGAATCAATATTATTTATATTGTCCATGTTACTGTCTCCAAAATTGCGAAACTTAAACCAATTTGACTCTTTAAGTCTAAGGCAAGCCTTGTAAGCTTCACCTTTCGCAAAAACGTCAATTGGTATAAGGTGCAATAAGGCGTCAATAGAGTTGGCCGATGTTGTTCTCAAAGCTCCTGTAATACTACATCCCATAAGCCGTTGAAGTCTTTGAAACTGCTTTAGTATCACATCCCTTTCAAGTGCCTTATACCAGACTAACACTCCGTATAGTAAGATCGGTCTTACTACTGAAGTATAAATCCAGTACGTAACTCTAGGCTCTAAACCCCAGGTACTACCGAACATTTTCTTACACGCGTAGTAAGCATTGTTAGCCTTTTTTATTCTCTCAACTGTGTTCATTTTCCAAGAGAGCTTACTGTCCAAAATCACTCCTAAAAATTTCGCATGAGGGGATTGTGGAATCTCAACTCCACCGACACGAATCTTCCTAAAATTTGGGATCTTATACTTTCTCGTAAAAAGAACTATTTCGGTCTTTTTCGGGTTAACGTTGAGTCCGTTATCTGATGCCCACTTCCATACCATCTTCAGTGACCCTTCAAGTAAATCGGGTATCGTGTCCGGATATTTCCCACAGGACAATATTACGACGTCGTCCGCATAAGCGATGGTTGAAGTTCCCAGTTTTTTCAGTATAGGGTCTACCACTAACAGCCAGAGTAAAGGTGATAAAACTCCGCCTTGCGGTGTACCCCTAGTCGCGTAACGTGAGGCCTTAGCATGACCCCATTCAGCGGTAATTTCCCGATTGCAAAGCATTCGCTTAACCCACATGATTATGCAGTGACTAATAGATGCATTGTTCATCGCATCAATTATTGACTCCGTATTCACGTTATTAAAAGCGCCTTCAATATCAAGAAATGCTGCCATGGCATATTCTCTATATTCAAGAGATGTCTCTATCCTCTGTACTAACGAATGGAGTGCTGTTTCTATGGATTTACCCTGCTGATAAGCATGTTGCGAATCCGATAGAAAGTTTGGCGCCAGGTTAGCCCTTATATGTAAATCCAATAATCTCTCTAGAGTTTTCAGTAAAAACGACGTCAAACTAATCGGTCTGTAATCCTTAGCGGCCGCGTGGTTAATTTTACCACTTTTAGGTAAGTACGTTATAATTGCCTTTCGCCATGCGATAGGTATGTAACACAACCTTAAACAGGCATGAAAAATTGTCAATAAGTATGGCGTTATGCCATTAGCAACATTTTGCAACATGGCTGGTATAATACCGTCTGGTCCAGGCGATTTGTATGGTTGAAATGAACTTAATGCCCATTTTACACGATCGGTGGTTAAAAGATGTTCAGGAATTTCCAAAATAACTTCTAGATTTGCGTTCTCCGGTATCGGATCCGTGGTACATCCCGGAAAGTGTGTTCTCAAAAGAACATCGAGTGTTTCCTCTGCGCTTTCAGTCCAGTTATCATCGTCTCGTTTTAACAAAATAGGTGGAACACTTTTTTTTGACAAAATTTTTCTTAGTCTGGCGGCTTCCGTAGTGTGCTCTATACTACTACACACTTTTTCCCAGCTGGTTTTCTTAGATTTTCTTATTAACTTTTTAAAAGCTTTTAGCTCCGTTCTATAAAGCGCCCAGTTATCATCAGAATTATTACGCCTAGCGAGTTTAAAACTTTCCTGAACCGTGTTTCGTACTTTCGACAATTCCTTTGACCACCAAGGGGGTTGTTGTCTTTTGCGCGTATATCTTATCGGACAAGACTTTTCGAAAGAGTTCCGTAAGATTTTTGTTACATTATCATTTAATATTTCTACATCCTCATGACTTGAAATAACTACATTCGGCAGATCTGTTAGTTCCTTGCTTACTAATTCCCTAAATTTTTCCCAGTTGGTCTTTTCAGGGTTTCTATAGGATTTGTTTGATCTAGGTAAATTTATCTCGACTTTAAAGGCTAAATATTTGTGGTCTGAGCAAGAAGCCCTATCAAGAATTCTCCACTCAGCCACGTTTACATCGGGTTTACCTGCATAGAGTGTTAAATCTAAAACGTTTTGGCTATTGTGTCCTATATACGTTGGTTCTGAACCAATGTTTGCGATATTTATATCTGTATCTTTTATAAATTGAAGTAAATCTTCGCCCCTATTATTTATATCAGGAGAGCCCCATAAAGTGTTGTGTGCGTTTGCATCACAACCTATTATAATGTACTCACCCTTTTTGCCGCGTATAAGTGTTTGTAGATCGACTGGTGGTGAGTCCTTATCGTGCGCCATATAGGAGGAGATAAAATTTATTGTCCTCTTCCCGAGTTAAACAGAATTCCTAAAATGTCATAAAATTCCTAAAATGTCATAAAATCGATCAAGGACCAATAAAATAAAATTTGTGGGCTCCTTCCTAGACCAATGCTTTGATGACCTAGTGGACAATGGGTTATTTTTAAAAATTGTAATATTTTAAAATATTTTTTTAGAAATTATGCTATTTTTGGACATTATGCTATTTTTAGAAATTATGCTATTTTTAGAAATTATGCTATTTTTAGAAATTATGCTATTTTTAGACATTGTGCTATTTTTAGACATTGTGCTATTTTTAGACATTATGCTATTTTTAGACATTATGCTATTTTTAGACATTATGCTATTTTTAGAAATTATGCTTTTATTAGAAATAATGCTATTATTAGAAATTATGCTATTATTAGAAATTATGCTATTTGTTGAAATTCAGCTATTTTTAGAAATTGTGCTATTTTGAGTACAAATTTATACAATTAAAATGACAATTTCCAATTTCTGGTTAAAATTTGTGAAAGTTCTAATTTGTGAGATTCTACTGTAGTACAAATTCTAAAAATATCACAATTTGTTAAAATAAGCACAATTACTAAAACAACATAATTTCTAAAAACACCCGTGTAAAAAAATAATTGGATCAAAACATATCTCTTTTGATAAAAACATATATGGATCATATCTAAATGGATATAATCAGATCTACTCCATATATATTCATATCTGCTTCAGATATGTTTTGATCCGTAAATTGAGTCTATCTGACAATTTAACATATATGAACATATCTGAAAATGTCTTATCATATATGTCATATATGCCAGATAGACTCAATTTACGGATCAAAACATATCTGAAGCAGATATGAATATATATGGAGTAGATCTGATTATATCCATTTAGATATGATCCATATATGTTTTTATCAAAAGAGATATGTTTTGATCCAATTATTTTTTTACACGGGCAGCGCCATTTATAAAAATAGCATTATATCTTAAAAAAGCATAATATCTAAAAATTGTAGAATGACCAATTTCTAAAAAAATATCACATATCCACCGAAATATCCACTTTCTACAAAAATAGTAAATTTCTTAAAAAAAATATTCAATTGCTACAAAAAACAGACAACTTCCAAAAAAATAGTCAATTTCTGCAAAAATAATAAATGTCTATAAGAAATTACACTATTTCTACAAAAGTTGCTATAGCTATAGAAATTATAATTTCTTCATAAATAGCCAACAAAAATAGCAATTTACCACAAAAACAGATCAGTAGTTTCAACAAAAATAGCAAATTTCTAAAAAAATCACACTTATACAAAAATTTGTCAATTTCTACAAATATTTCAACAAAAAATAAAATCACAATTACTGTGTGCTGTGCTATTTTTATAAATTGTGCTATTTTTATAAATGTGCTATTTTTATAAATTGTGCTATTTTTATAAATTGTGCTATTTTTATAAATTGTGCTATTTTTATAAATTGTGCTATTTTTATAAATAGTGCTATTTTTATAAATTGTGCTATTTTTATAAATTGTGCTATTTTTACAAATAGTGCTATTTTTTTTCTATAAATTGTGCTATTTTTATAAATTGTGTTATTTTTATAAATTGTGCTATTTTTATAAATTGTGCTATTTATTTTTATAAATTGTGCTATTTTTTATAAATTGTGAAATTTTAAAAATTGTGATATTTTAAGAAATGTGCTATTTTTAAATACTATTACGCTATTTTTAGAAATTCTGCTATTTAATAAATTATGATATTTATAGAAATTATGATATAGTTTTAGAAATTTTGTTGTTTTTAAAAACTGTTTTTTTAGAAATGATTTTTTTTAGCAATTATGCTATTTTTGGAAATTATGTTTTTTTTTTTTTTAATTATGCTATTTTTAGAAATTATGCTATTTTTAGAAATTATGCTATTTTTAGAAATTAAGCTATTTTTAGAAATTATGCTATTTTTAGAAATTATGCTATTTTTTTAGAAATTATGCTATTTTTAGAAATTATGCTATTTTTAGAAATTATGTTTTTTTTAGAAATTATGGTGTTTTTAGAAATTATGCTATTTTTTAGAAATTTTGATATTTTTAGTAATTATGCTATTTTTAGAAATTTTGCTATTTAAAGAAATTGTGATAGTTTAGAAATTGTTTTATTTTTGGAGATACATAATGTTATTTTTAGCGACTGCTATTTTTAGAAATTGTGCTTTTTAGTATAAACTGTTTTAATTTTTAGAAAAAATGCTATGCGTTTATAGAAATTATTAGTGTCCAACCGAATACACCTTTTTTGGCCGAAGCCGAATATTCGGCCAAATTTTCACTATTCGGCCAAACCGAAGCCGAAGCCGAATATTAAAAAAAATATGTTTTTAGTTGCAACAACACTTAGTAAAATGTTTTTGTGGCTTACTAATGTGATTTAAAGTTAGTTTAGTGTGTTTTTCAACACGTGAGCGCAAATATTATACAATTATTCGGTATTCGGAATAGTGGCCGAATAGTGCTTTTTGGCCGAAGCCGAATATTCGGTCGGACACTAGAAATTATGCTTATTTAAGAATTGGTCTATTTTAAAAAACTATGCTATTTTTTGAACAACAAATTTCCAATTTTAGCAAAAATATTTAAGTTTTCCAAGCATAGTAAATTTTTACAAAAATTGAAAATTTCTTTAAAAACATCCCAATTTCTTTAAAAACATTCAACCTAAATTACATTAATAATTTCTAAAAATAGCATCATTTCTTAAAATAGCAAAATTTCTAAAAATAGCACAATTTATAAAAAATCACAATTTATAAAAAATCACAATTTCTTTAAAAGGGCTTAATTTCTAAAAATAGCATAATATTTTAAAATAACACAATTTTTTTAAATATCAAAATCTCTAAAAACATTACAATTTCTCAAAAACATTTTTAAAAATATTAGAGGTATTCAGAGTCTTGTTGCCACCCCTGGCAATGTAGCAAAAGAGTACTTCTTTCAAAAAATACATGTATTTTGAAAAGTAATTTTGAAAAGTGCTCTTTTACCACCAGTGCCAGGGCTGGCAAGCAAGACTCTGAATACCACTATTAAAACTTCTAAAAGCAGCATAATTTCTTAAAATAGCAAAATTTCTAAAAATAGTCCAATTTATAAAAAAAAAACTATTTCTTTAAAAGTGCCTAATTTTTAAAAAAATAGCATAATATCTAAAAATAGCACATTTTTTTAAAATATCAAAATCTCTAAAAATATTACAATTTCTCAAAAACATTTTTACAAATATTAAAACTTCTAAAAGTAGCATTTTTTCTTAAAATAGCAAAATTTCTAAAAATAAATTGAACTATTTTTAAAAATTTAAAAAAATCACAATTTCTTTAAAAGTGCTTAATTTCTAAAAAATAGCATATCTAAAAATAGCACATTTTTTTAAATATTAAAATCTCTAAAAATATTACAATTTCTCAAAAACATTTTTAAAAATATCAAAATCTCTAAAAATATTACAATTTCTCAAAAACATTTTTAAAAATATTGAAACTTCTAAAAGTAGCATTTTTTCTTAAAACATAATAATTTCTTAAAATAGTGGAATACAAAATAGCACAATTTTTAACAACTTAATTTATACAATCAGCCTTAAAGCTTTTCAATAAGTGGGTAAAAATTATTCTTTCTACAATTAATAGCAGACATTTTTAAAAAATATTCAACAAAAATTGTTGATACATTTTTTTGTGTAGTTTGGTCTTTTGTGCTAGTAATTGTGCTATTTTTAGAAATTGTGCTATTTTTAGAAATTGTGCTATTTTTAGAAATTGTGCTATTTTTAGAAATTGTGCTATTTGAAATTGCGCTATTTATATATAAGAAGTTTTGCAATTTTTTATAATTGCGCTATTTTTAAAAATTTTTATCTATTGGAAATTGTGCTATTTTTAGAAACTTACCCAATTAGAAATGTCGTTAAGACATCTCAAAGACTTCCTTATGACAATGTCAGTGTACCTGCTGACTGAAAAATCTCTGACCATACAAAAAACCTCATGACACCTCCTGACTTTTTCAAGTATTTTGTCAAAATTCCTCGCCGACAAGTATGCAGGTAGTCAATAGTGCTGACTACATTATGACATGTACATAGTACGTCTGAGATCGTCCAAAAATTTAAAATTTATTAATCACGTCTTTTAATTTACACTACTTACTATTTTTATCTGTCTATTTCTTAAATTTTATTTTTTAAAACTTACTATTTTGATCTGCCTTACTTGGTCCGCGAACTCAGAACCTTCTGCTCACTGGTCTAGCACCTTACCCCTTTAGCCAAACTTTGATAATAAATGTGTTTGTTTAAAAACAAATTTAAATTAATTTATTATTTGAATTGTCCTGTTATATATATTTCGTCACCTGAATTGAAAAATGCTACAATATGAATTTTTCTTTCTCAAATATAACATTTTTTTAAATATTAATTGGAATTTGGTTTCATCCTATTTAACAAGATTTTGTTAGAGTTATTTAGGCGTATCTGAGTTGTTTTTAATATTATTTATACAAAACAAAAAAAAATATTTCCAAAAATAATATTGCAGGAGCCCTTTACAATTAAGGTGACGATATATTCAATTTATTTTGGTTTTGACAAATTTGAAAATATTATGATTTCAAATTATATTTTATTACAAACAATTTTAAGTTGTGATTGGCCTAGTTGTCTAGCAGGTTCGACAGCTTACGTGTTGTAGGTTTTTGGCCTCGGTTCAATTCCCGGTCGCGGATTTTTTTTTATTTTTTTTATTGTTTTAAGACCAATTCAATTTTATTTTTTTAATTACAAAGAAAACTAAAAGAGTTTTAAAGGATTATACAAAATTACATCGATTTTACATCGGGAAAAAAATTTTTAGTAATTGGTCGGATTTGCTACATAATTGTCAGCATTAAAGACATGATCTTTCTAAACTGATAAGACAACTTATATGACAAGTCAGTACATTTATAGGACTTGGGGAGCTCCGACAAAAATTATGACATGTCCTTAAGTTGTCTTTAGTAAAATGTATTCACTTGCTGACTTCTACCTGATGAATCATTACTGACAATGTCTTAAAGACAAAATTTCTAATTGGGTAACTATTTTAAGAAATTTAGCTACTTTTAGAAAATGTGTTATTTTTGTAAATTTTTCTATTTTTAAAAATATAATTTTTTTTGAAATTGTATTATTTTTTAGAAATTTTGCTGTTTTAAGAAATTGTGCTATTTTTTAAACCTTGCTATTTATTAAAATCGTGCTATTTTTTAAATTGTGCTATTTTTAGAAGTTAATTTTTTTGTTGTTGAAATTGTACTATTTTTTAAAAATTGCGTATGATTTGTAGGTTTACTATGGTGTCGGTTTTGATCGATTAACTTATTTTTTTATTATTTATTGATGTTGTTTTTATTTTATTTTTTTTGATTAAATTAATGCCAGAGTGAGTGACCCTCGTTAATATTCTATTAAATTGTGTATACGTATATATTCACAATTCGAAATTCTGCTGTTGTTTTTTTGTTTTACATTTATTATTGCATGATTACGACTCGTGCAGTAATATTATTATTTTTTTCGTACAGAAAAGAAAGAGTTGCGTGCAATTTATTTTTTGTACACACACACAACATTTCATTATTTATTTCAAAAAATATTTTTTTTTTTTTGCAATTTTTTTTCTATAAATTTCTTGACAGTGGAATAGCGATTATATGTATGAAATAAGATTATGAAATTTAAAGTATTCGGTATAATATTGAGTTTCATTTAAACGAAGGGAATTCATAAATTCGGATTTATAGGAACCAATCCATTTGGAATCCAAAACTTGAAAAATTAGAAAACTTTTATTAGAATTTAATGAAAAAATAGAACAAAGTATACTATAAATCCCCCTATTTGTACTTGTAATGGCTTATTTCTTTAAAAATAGCACAAATTGTTAAAATAATCTAAAATTATACAGAAAATATTACATTTTTGGAAAATATAACAACTTATCAAAAACAATTTTAAGAGCAAGAAATAGTAAATTTGTTTAAAGATATGTACACACAACTGATTAAAAAAATCGAAAAATATTGTGCTATTATTAGAAATTGTGGTATTTTTAGAAATTGTGCTATTTTTAGAAATTGTATAATTAGAAACTGTCTTATTTTTAGAATTTGTACTATTTTTAAAAATTTTATTTTTTTTTAGAAATTGTGGTATTTTTTTAGGAATATTTGCAGAAATTGGGCTATTTATAGAAATTGTGCTATTTTTAGAAATTGTGCTATTTTTAGAAATTGTGCTATTTTTGGAAATTGTGCTATTTTAAGAAATTGTGGTACTTTTAGAAATTATGCTGTTTTTAGGATATGTTGCAATTTTAAGAAATTGTGCTATTTTTAAGGGTTGTGGTATTTTTGGAATTGTGTTATTTTTAAAAATTGTGTTATTTTAGGAAAATGGGATAATTTAAAAATTTTTGGTGATTTTTAGAAATTGGGCTATTTTTAGATATTGTGATATTTCTAGAAACTTTTTAAAATTATGTTGTTTTTGGAAATTGTGCTATTTTAAGAAATTGTGCTATTTTTAGAAATTGAGCTATTTTTCGAAATTGTGCTATTTTTAGAAATTCTGTTATTTTTAGAAGTTGGCTATTTTTAGAATTCAGTTATTTCTAAAAATTGTGTTATTTTTGGAAAATGGGGTATTTTTAAAAATTTTGGTCATTTATAGAAATCGGAAAATTTTTAGATATTGTGCTATTTCTAGAAACTTTTTAAAATTGTGTTATTTTTGGAAATTGTGCTATTTTAAGAAATTGTGCTATATTAGAAATTGTGCTATTTTTAGAAATTTTGCTATTTTTAGAAATTGAGCTATTTTTAGAAATTGTGCTATTTTTAGAAATTGTGCTATTTTTAGAAATTCTGTTATTTTTAGAAGTTGGCTATTTTTAGAAGTTGTACTATTTTTATAAATTGTGTTTTTAGATATTGTGCTATTTTTAGAAGTTTTACTATTTTTAGAAATTGTGTTATTTTTAGAAATTGTGCTATTTTTACAAATTGAGCTATTTTTACAAATTGAGCTATTTTTACAAATTGAGCTATTTTTACAAATTGAGCTATTTTTAAAAATTGAGCTATTTTTACAAATTGTGCCATTTTTAGAAATTCTGTAATTTTTAGAAATTGTGGTATTTTTGGAAATTGTGTTATTTTTGGAAATTGTGTTATTTTTGGAAATTGTGTTATTTTTGGAAATTGTGTTATTTTTGGAAATTGTCTTATTTTTGGAAATTGTGTTATTTTTGGAAATTGTGTTATTTTTGGAAATTCTGCTATTTTAAGAAATTGTGATATTTTTAGAAATTGTCCTAATTTTAGAAATTATGCTATTTTTTTAGAAATTAAGCTATTTTTTTTTAGAAATTATGCTATTTTTTAGAAATTTTAGTATTTGTAGAAATTGCGCCATTTTTAGAAATTGTGCCATTTTTAAAAATTGTGATATTTTTGGAAATTGTGCTCCTTTAGAAATTTTGCTATTTTTTAGAAATTGTGCTATTTTTTAAAATTGTGCTATTTTTAGAAATTCTGCAATTTTAAGAAATTTTAGTATATTTTAAGAAATTGTGGTATTTTTGGGAATTGTGCTATTTTAAGGAACTGTGCTATTTTTAGAAATTGTGCTATTTTTAGAAATTGTGCTATTTTTTTTAGAATTTTTGCTATTTTTAGAAATTGTTTTATTTTAAGAGATTGTGATATTTTATAAAAATGTGGTATTTTTTGGAATTGTGCTATTTTTAGAAATTAGGACATTTTTAGAAATTATGCTTTTTTTTAGCAACCCAAAAATTTGTGTTCTTTCGTGTTTTACACCCTCACTTTGTATACTCACTTTGTCATTCCGTGTGTAACGCACCGAAATATCATGGGAAGACCGATATTTCGTTCTTCCCTTTGAAGAACTTATCTAACCTCTAAAAAACGCCATTTTTTCCCAGATTTTTCTGCATTTTTGTTAAAAAAATGAAACATTTCTATGTCATAAGACATTCAAAGTCCTGCACTTGGACTTGGGGAACTAAAAAATTTATTTTTTTTGCAACCCCTTTTTTGTTTACACGGATATAATAAAAGGGGGGGTGAATTAAAGCCATAGGCAATAAGGCCATATGGCCTTATTTCCCAATGAGTTGAGAAATAAAGCCATATGGCCTTATTACCAACCACTGTTGGAAATAAAGCCATATATGGCTTTATTACTCATTTGAAAATTTATAAAAGTATTCATCATTAATTTCCGGAGAGTGTAGGGGAAAATGTGGAAAAATTTTTCCACTAAAATCCTGCTACCCAAAAAAAAAAATTATTTAGCGAAGCCGCTAAATTAATTTATGGAGCTTGTAATCCTTAAGCCCGGCCGGAGACCGTCTACACAGAAAATTTTTTTTTGTTAAACAATCTTTAAATTAAAAATCCTGCTAACAAAAAAAAATGGTGCCTCTAGGCCCCTCTGAGTTCAGAGGTTCCTGGAATGTGGGTTTTTAATTTAAAGAAAGTTAAACAAAAAAAGTCAAGGTCTTATCGCCTAAAACCGTAAATGTCATATCGCCCAAGCTGCGACATATAGCCCAAAATGATAGGTTTAAAAATGTTATTTCTCCCAAAACAAAATATTTTTGGAAATTGTGCTACTTTAGAAATTTTGCTATTTTTAGAAATTGTGCTATTTTTTAAAATTGTGCTATTTTTAGAAATTCTGCAATTTTAAGAAATTTTAGTATATTTTAAGAAATTGTGTTATTTTTGGGAATTGTGCTTTTTTAAGGAACTGTGCTATTTTTAGAAATTGTGCTATTTTTAGAAATTGTGCTATTTTTTTAGAATTTTTGCTATTTTTAGTAATGGTTTCATTTTAAGAGATTGTGATATTTTATAAAAATGTGGTATTTTTTGGAATTGTGCTATTTTTAGAAATTAGGACATTTTTAGAAATTATGCTTTTTTTTAGCAACCCAAAAATTTGTGTTCTTTCGTGTTTTACACCCTCACTTTGTATACTCACTTTGTCATTCCGTGTGTAACGCACCGAAATATCAGGGGAAGACCGATATTTCGTTCTTCCCTTTGAAGAACTTATCTAACCTCTAAAAAACGCCATTTTTCCAGATTTTTCTGCATTTTTGTTAAAAAAATGAAACATTTCTATGTCATAAGACATTCAAAGTCCTGCACTTGGACTTGGGGAACTAAAAAATTTATTTTTTTTGCCACCCCATTTTTTGTTTACACGGATATAATAAAATTGTGGGGGGGGGGGGGTGAAATAAAGCCATAGGCAATAAGGCCATATGGCGTTATTTCCCAATGAGTTGAGAAATAAAGCCATATGGCCTTATTACCAACCACTGTTGGAAATAAAGCCATATATGGCTTTATTACTCATTTGAAAATTTATAAAAGAATTCATCATTAATTTCCGGAGAGTGTAGCGGAAAATGTGGAAAAATTTTTCCACTAAAATCCTGCTACCCAAAAAAAAAAATTATTTAGCGAAGCCGCAAAATTAATTTATGGAGTTTGTAATCCTTAAGCCCGGCCGAAGGCCGGCTACTCAGAAAAACTTTTTTGTTAAACAATCTTTAAATTAAAAATCCTGCTAACAAAAAAATGGTGCCTCTAGGCCCCTCTGAGTTCAGAGGTTCCTGGAATGTGGGTTTTAAATTTAAAGAAAGTTAAACAAAAAAAGTCAAGGTCTTATCGCCCAAACCCGTAAATGTCATATCGTCCAAGCTGCGGCATATAGCCCAAAATGATAGATTTAAAAATGTTATTTCTCCCAAAACAAAATTGTCAAAAAATCCAAAATTTTTTTTTGGACGAAATGTCGAAATTACGACTTCTATGATTTGTTTTTTTTGTAATAAAGGTTTTCTGCGTAGCCGGCCTTCGGCCGGGCTTAGGGATTACAAACTCCATGCATTAAACCCACCCTCTCTGCAAACCAAAGCTATTTTGGTTATCAGGCCTTTTTGAGGCATAACAAATTTGATAGCGCAAAGGCCTGCTACCCTAGAAAACTTTACTTTGCGGAGAGGGTGGGTTTAATGCATGGATTTTGTAATCCCTAAGCCCGGCCGTAGGCCGGCTACACAGAAAAACTTTTTTTTGTTAAACAATCTTTAAATTAAAACCCTTGCCAATAAAAAATTGGTGCCTCTAGACCAACGACAGGCAAAAGCACTACGCGGCGTTTTTACTCTCACACCTACATGCTCTCACTCATTAAACAAAATCAAAAAAACACAATTTTCTCCTCTCTTCTTGCTTAAAATATGCTTAGAGAAATAATCAATAAGGAATTTTAATGTCAAATTCTTGTTTAAGGAACATTTTTTTGGTAAACCAATATGCTAAGTTTGTCACTATTCACTAAATATTACATTGCTAGACATTTTAACCAATGTCATTTATTATCTTTTTTATTTTTTAAATGGTTAAATGTATTATTATTTTTACTATAAGATTCTTTAAGTGCATTGAGTATGAGAGTGCTACATGTTACACACACAAAGACAAAATATGATAGTATGTGTTTGCCTGTCGCTGCTCTAGACCCATCTAAATTCCGAGGTTCGTGGTTTATGTGGTTTTTTAATTTAAAGATAGTCAAAAAAATTTTTTTTATGCGTTGCCGGCCTTTGGCCGGGCTTAGGGATTACAAAATCCATAAATTAATTTAGCGGCTTCGCTAATTATTATATTTTTTTTTTGTAGCAGGATTTACGGGGAAATATATTTCCACATTTTCAACTGATATGGCTTTACTTCCACTTTGGTTGCAAAATCAATATGACTTTATTGCTCAATCGTGTTGGTAATAAAGCCATATGGCCTTATTTCCCATTGAATTGAGAAATAAGGCCATATGGTCTTATTGCCTATGGCTTTATTTCACCCCCCCCCCCCCCCCAAAATTGTGATAATAATGATAAAATTGTATTACTTAGGTGAAAAAATCATAATAATTTAATTTGCCAACATTTTGATGCGAAGGGAAAGTGTTCCCCACGCCTCCCGCCAACCCCCTCAAAAAAGTCCTTAATTATTTTATTTTTTAAAATTTTGGAGGGTATAGAAGATTCGTCACCGCCAAATTTAACACTCCCACTTGTTTTTTTTTATTTTTCTTAAAAATTTTTCTTAAAAGTTTTTTTTAAAATTTTTTTTAAAATTTAAATTTTTTTTAAATTAAAATTTTTTTTTGTTAATACTTTCACTTGAAATTTGGTATATTTAACATTTTAATTCAATAATTTGTTTCTTTAAATAACTTCATCACGTTTGTGTCACACATCCATCCAACAATCCAACATCATTTTTCCATTTTCCCTTTTAGACTGTTTGTAATAATAGCACATCATCATCATCATCGTCAACATCATACAACAAATTATTAATGTGTTATAATAATTTCATATTTTTTTTTATATACAATTTTTTGTTTTTTGTATAAACCGCCTTTGTGGGGGTAACCTCCTTAAATCAAGTTGAACTTGTGTTTGTTTCATTGATTTTTTTTTGTTTGAATTTTCGAAATGTTCTCAACATAAAAAAACTAATAGAGCGACTCTCTTCTGAAAATACAAAATATATGAGCTCATTTAAGAATTTTGACGTATGGCCAAAAAGTACAACAATTTTAAACACTAAAATTCTTTAACAGTGATGTCAATTCATATAAAAAAAAGATCGACTACCTGAAGTTTGAAAAAACGGATTACAAGGGGGAAAATATGAATTTTCCCTTTGTCTCAATTTTGCCCTAATTTATAGACCACATTGAAGTATTCCATCTTGTTTCGAAAGTAGTTGTTCCAAAACATATCAAATATGGACCCTATTACATACATACATTATTGTTCAGTTATCGATTCTTAGACATTCTAGCTATGTCCGTCTGTCTGTGAAGTACACGATATTTTCCAAAATAAAAGAGATAGACTCCTAAAATTTGGCACGAATGGCCATTGGCTGGTTAAATTCGGAAATGGGGACAATCGGACCTTGGGAAAAAAGTT
The DNA here is from genome assembly GCA_963921195.1 of Pegoplata infirma. Lineage (NCBI taxonomy): Eukaryota > Metazoa > Arthropoda > Insecta > Diptera > Anthomyiidae > Pegoplata > Pegoplata infirma. The sequence continues at coordinate 203,639,598 of OY992540.1, forward strand.
CCCACATAAAGAACTAAACCAACCTCAAAAAAAAATATTTTTCTTTACAAGATTTTTAATACTATGAAATAATGTTTATTCCAGTTCGAGGCCAATTTCCCCATTATGAAATAACATACCAATTACTTATGTTAATTCTACTTTCTGTATTAGGATATTCTCCCATTAAATACTCGATAGAGTTTCTTGCTTTCAAAAAATGTTGTCAATTTTCAGGAATGAATTGACGATTGTTTCGGGGATTTCCAGTTCCCCCATGAAAAGGGTGGGTGAAAAGGGATGTTCCATGGTGGAACGATGGTCTTGAGGAACTCAGACAAGAAGCTAGGAGATTATTCAATAGGGCGAAACAAACAGGCGACTGGGTGACCTACAAAACTGCACTTATTGAATACAATAGGGAAATCCGAAAGTCCAAAAGGGCTACCTGGCACAACTTCTGTGAGAAAATTGACTATCTCCCGGAGGCTGTGCGACTTCAGAAAGCTCTTTCACAGGACCACACAAATGGTCTTTTCACTTTGAAAATACCGGATGGTTTCTACACTACATCGTCCACTGAAATCTGCAAGCTTCTATTGAAAACTTACTTTCCTGGATGCCCAGCCGGAGATAATTCTATGTCTATTTTAAGAAACCCCTCTTTAATTGGCCGAGACATCCGTCTTGGCCAATTAAAGTTTTGAAAAGAACGGGTTCATTGGACCGGACGGTATCTATCCATGTCTGCTTCAAAAAGAGGGTAATCTAATTATCCCACAACTGATCAGCTTATTTAGATCAAGCCTTCTATTTGGCTCTGTCCCATGTCCATGGAGGGAGGTAAACGTGGTTTTCATACCCAAGATAGGAAAGAAATCTAAACAACTGGCTACATCTTTTAGACCAATTAGCCTCAGCTCATTCTTTCTTAAAACGATGGAGAAACTGTTGGACTACTTCATTAGGGAAACCTGTTTGACTCTCAGACCGATACATAAGTATCAGATTGCGTATCAACAAGGCAATTCTACTGAAACTGCGGTACATCATGTTGTCACATCAATAGAGAAGGCACTGGAGGCGGAACAAATTGCCCCCTGTGCCTTTATTGATATACGGGGAGCCTTTGACAATACATCTTACGATGCTATTAAAAAGCTATGTTGAGTAAGGACGTTCCTTTACTCATCATAAATTGGATCCTGAAGATGCTCATCTCCAGGGTCATCACGCTCAATTTTTCTATGACGATCAACGCAACTAGAGGGTGCCCTCAAGGGGGTGTTCTGATGAGTTACTAGATGAGCTTAATAATTCTGGTTTTAGGACCTACGGTTATGCGGATGATGTTGTGATATCGGTCAGTAGTTGGCACGCGCCAACCATCTCTGATCGAATGCCACAGGCACTCGACATGACCTTAAAATGGTGTCAGGGAAGGGGATTGACTATTAATCCATCTAAAACAACACTGATACCCTTTACTAGAAAAAGGATTGTTGACCTTTTTTTTTTTTTTGACCACCAACACTCAGGGGATGTCCCCTAAAAATGCAGTGCATTATGTTGATAATTAGGAAAATAGGTTATGGGAGGGAGGATAGAGGGAGTAGTGTTTGTGGATATTTGATTTGAACCTTTCCAAATTGTAGTTGACAGGGAAGACCTCTACAGGAAGTATATTCCACATACGGATGGTTCGGCTTATAAATAAATTTTCTCTGTAATGCGTTGTACGGTACACTGGGCAATCGACAACAAATGGATGAGCCCTACTAGACAAGCGAGTATTCCGAACAAAAACCCGTGCTCGGGGGATAAGTTCGCTTATCTCAGCAGAACACTTACCATGATAATATCGATAGAACAGTGTTACACAACCCACATTCCGACGATGCTCCAAACAGTCAATAGAGTTGGATACCCTACTGTCATTGATTAGCTTCGACGCCCTCCTTTGAACACGGTCCAGAAGCTTCAAAATAGACTCTGAAGCCCCTGCCCATATATGGGAGTGGTATTCCATCTTCGGCCGGATATAGGTGGTATAAATATTAAGGAGATCAGTAGGAGTGAAGTAGTTCTTGCACCGTTTTAAGAAACCAAGACACTTGAAAGCTTCTTTCGACACTTGAAAAACATGTTTATTCCAACGGACATCACACTGGATTTTCATGCCCAGAACATCAAGAGAATCTGATTCCTCAATATCGATACCACCCATAGATACAGACGACAATGTTGATTCCACAATACGTCTATGGGTCAACATACAACATTGGGTCTTGCGTGCATTAAATTCGACCCTATTCGCAAGACCCCATTCAGAGATTGTCAACAGGTCCTGATTGAGAGTGTCATTCATAACACCGCTCTACAAATCTGAAGTTTGTCGCTGCGTTTTGAATGAAACCAAAAAAAGTTTATAGGTTTTGGTTTCCCGATTCCAAAACGGTCACTCAAATTTTTCTATCACGTCACAATTTTAAAAAAATTGCGGTTAAAGTGTCAAAAAAGGCCCATTTTGGCCATTTTCGAGCGCCTATAGAATAAGATCCTGACATGCGAATGACTTGATATCAAGCTCATCCGAAAGTGCGTAATTTTCTCTTTAAGACAAACTCAAATTTCCTTGGAATTTAATTTTTTATAATGGTGAAAAAATCATTAGCCACAGGTGCTTTAATTCTAATATTTACGTGTGTATTTGTATGGAAATTTATTAAAAAACACTGTGTAAATAAACTAAATATTTAAAAAATGGAAGGTTTTTTGTCAATGATTTTTTTATCATTTTAGAAAATTAAATTGCAAGAACATTTTATCTTGTCTTATAGAGAAAATTACATATTTTTGAATGAGCTTGATACCAAGTCAATCGCATGTCAGGATCTTATATTATAAGCTTTCAAAAAGGGTCAAAAATGGCCTTTTTCGTCACTTTAACCGCGAATAACTGAAAATCCTGATGTGATAGACATATTTGGGTCGCAGATTTGGAATCAGCGCAACAAACACTACCTAAATCACTTACCAGAATCCAATACGCATTTTCATGTTGAGCTGTGTAATCTGCCGCACGCGCCCAACCTCTACAAGGCTTGGCCTATGATCGAAGGAAAATGAATGACAAATGTTGCTGTCGTCTGCAAAAGAGTAGATAGGGTTGAAAGTTTGACCAAGAAGGTCATTAATAAAGATAAGAAAAAGAGTAGGAGAAAGAACGGAACCTTGCGGTACTCCAGAGTTGAGTTGAAACCTATTCGATGACACCCCATCAACAACAACACGTATACTTCGGTCCCGGAGAAAACTCAATATAAATCGAGAGAAATCACGGCCTACACCAAAGGCAATGAGTTTAGATATAAGTGCGTCGTGCCACACACGATCGAAAGCCTTGGAAATATCCAAAGCAACCACCTTACTTTCACCAAATTGGTGGATAGAACGACTCCAACGTTCCGAAAGAAACGCCATCAAGTCCCCCGTAGAGCGACGTTTACGGAAGCCATACTGTCGGTCACTGAAAAGTGAGTTTGACTCTAAATAGTCAACAAGATGGTGATTTACCATGCTCTCCATCACCTTCGAGAGCGTAGAACAAATAGATATCGGGCTATAGTATTTAGGAATCATTCTTGACAAGTCTCTGACATGGACTCCTCATCTGAACAAGAGAATACCTTTAATCTAATACCACACATGCCTATATTAATTTTGTTTAAATAGGCGTAAATCGTAAAAAACTGAAAAAGGTCAATTTCCCACCATACAAATCGACCCCTCCTAAAAATGAGTTTGGGCCGCTAAAAAAAAATACGTGTCGAATTAATTTTTGTTCTAAACAACATATCCAAATGAAGATCGGAGGGTGACACCAGGGAGACTTCCCTTGTCAGTTGGATTCCGGGCCATGAGGGGTACTTGGGCAACGAACGGGTAGACAGTCTGGCCATTCGTGGTGCAAGACACCCTTTTATTGGTCTGGAACCCTTCTGTGTTTGTCCATTGGGCACATCAGGGAAAGTTTACGATCATGGAGGGAATCTGAATTTGCCAGCCACTGGAACCACTGTTTGGAACAGCGGCAGACGAAAAAATTGATCACTACATCCCCTGGGGTATCTAAACGATTACTTAATCTCGACAAAAAAAATCTAAGGATTCTAACTGGTTACCTCACATTGTAATCTTCGCTATCAACTTAGGAAGAACTTATCGGACACTGAAATATGTAGGTTCTGTGAAATTGACGCCGAAACAACATCCTTTGGGAATGCCCAAGACTCAACGTCAGACGAATTCAACATCTAGGGGGACACTTATTAGCTCCAATTGACATGGGAATCCATGCTAAATAGGATATTTGGCTTTATTAGAAGCCTCACAAAAGATCGTATTGGTCACATTGCATAGGGCCTTTTCTAATCTAATCTTAATGGCGATATCTCGAAAACCGCCCTACTGATATTTGATATTCGTTTTTAGCATGCCAAAATTAATAAAAATAATTAGTGTCCGACCGAATACACCTTTTTTGGCCGAAGCCGAAGCCGAATATTCGGCCAAATTTTCACTATTCGGCAAAACCGAAGCCGAATATTAAAAAAAAAATATTTATGTAGTACTTAAAAACAAGAAAAAAATAAAAGTCGACTCGGCGGGATACTCAAATGCATGAGAATGCTGTCCAGAATGATTTTATTTTAAGAAAAAAAATTTTTTGGACATTTTTGTAAAAAAATATATTTTAGAGTGTAAATTTTTTTCGATCGGAAATTTTTTTTGAATGTAAAAAATGTTTTTAGTTGCAAAAACACTTATTAAAATGTTTTTGTGGCTTACTAATGTGATTCAAAGTTAGTTTAGTATGTTTTTCAACACGTGAGCACAAATATTATACAATTATTCGGTATTCGGCCTATTCGGCCAAAATTGTGGCCGAAGCCGAATAGTGGCCGAATAGTGCTTTTTGGCCGAAGCCGAGGCCGAAGCCGAATATTCGGTCGGACACTAAAAATAATGCATCGCAAATTTTTTTGTTATTTTTTCATTTTTTAAAAATTCAAAATTATGGTGGAAATTTTAAGTTTTCAAATTTGATTGAAAGGAGGTACGGGTTAATATGATAAAATTTTGCTTAAAATTATGTTTAAATGAAATACTGTCTCAAGCTCTATGAATGGGTAAAGGGAGAGAAATTTTGTGATTTTTTTTTTAAAAATTGAACGTTGGAAAAAAACGTAATTTTTTGCAAATTTCAAATAGCGATGTCTCGAAAACATTTCGATCGCGATATCTCGAAAACCGTTTGTTCAAAATAGGAAGAAAAATGTTTTGGCATGCAAAAATAATGTCAGTCTAATGCTGCATAGTATAGAATAAGGGAACCACGGAATATTTTATACATTATTTGGTAAATGAAAGTTTTGTTGGGATTAATCGGAAATTTGTGGAAATTTGTCCACCCAACCCCACACAATTTGTCGACCAAATGTCGCAATTATTTTCGGTGATATCTTTTAAAAAAATCCAAAAAATGTTGTTATTATGTTCTTGGTTTTTATTTTGGAAACATGGGGTTAAAATTAAAAATTAAAAAAAAAAAAACGCTGAAAAAATTAAAAAAAATCGCTTAATTTATATCAAAAAAGCTAAATTAGCATTGCAGATTTTTACAATATCCAATGGGTTAAAACTCTGAGAAAATGAGAAACTAAATTAGTTTCAACATCGTATAATGTTTTTTTTTTGTTTTAGGTTATTTTTTTGTTTTTGCTATTGCTGCTGCTGCGGCTACTGTCAGTTTGCTCTTCTTTGTTTCATATGTTCGGTTCAGTGTACAAATCGCTGGTTTTTTTATTTTCTGTTTTAGCAGAATTTTCTTTAAAAATTTCAGTTTTATTAATTGTGAACGACGTGCAGTTAAAAGTATCGCGTCTTATTATATTCTTAATTGTGTAAATATCTTCTAAAACGTTTTACAAAAAAAGAATTGACAAAAAAAGTGTAAAAATCAGCGTTTTTCAACTAAACGGTTCTATTTTTAAAAGTTTTTTCAATATACCACCAAAATAGAAAATGTGCAACTGTAAAAGAATTTAAGATTTAAATAAATTGAATTGAAAAAAAAAAAAAACAAATTTATACTTTTTAAATTTGTATAATGTTTAAAAGAATTGCTAAAAAGTGTATCACAAAAATTGTTTAAAAGAAATTAAAAAAAAAAATTGTTATTAACATAAAGTGTGTTTTTTTATTGTTGTAAAAATCTCATGGTGTTTTGAGCATCAACATGCTTGTTAATCGGGGTTCTTTAAATGAAGGTAAAATTGTGTTTTTTTTATGAATTTAATTAAAAATTGTAATTTTTAGTTGTTAACTTTCTTCAAATGTCAGTGTGGTCTTTTTCATATGTCAAAAAAAGAAAAAAAAAAATGTGTAATATATTAGCTCTCTTTTTGCTCTCGAGAGCTTCACATGTTTAAAAAAAAATTCTCTACAGAGTTGACAGATTGACAAATATAGGATTTTTTTATTTGAAAATGGGAATAAAAAATTTATCTTGGAAATCCGGGAATTTTATGGGAATGACACTGAATTTTTCACTGCTTTTTAGGGATATTTTAGATAAAATAGAAAAGTTTAATTCGACTTGGCCGAATATATAAATACCCTCCACAAATAACAAATTTGATGAGAAATATTTTTTTTTTCAGTGAAAATTTTTTTTTGTAATGTTTGTAAATTTTTTTTTTTTGGTGTAAATTTAAGTGTATTTTTATACCCTCCACTTAGTGATAGAGGGTATATGTAAGTTTGTCATTCCGTTTGTAACTCATCGAAATATCGATCTGGGACCCCATAATGCCCGATCGATTTTTCTGTGGAAAATGCTGTCACAGACAAAATATTGCACAGAGATGACTGAAACTTAACATATTTATTGGAAGTACTCCCGAGAAGTTTGGTATTGCATTTGAGCAATAAGGAGTGAGATCATAAAAATGTTAACACACATAAAGTTAAATAAAAAACAGACTACTGAATTTTAAGACTTCAAACCAAATTTTTATTAAATAAAATTTAATACAAAATCATAACAAAAAAACCGCATGGAACTCTAACCACTACGAACAAAGTTATCCACTTTTTCCGGAAACCCTCCCATTAAGGCTTTTATGGTAGTTTCTGTCACCTTTTTAGAGCAGGTGGTCCATCTACGTTTGAAATCTTGCATGTCCTGGGAGACCTTTTTTGTGCCCTTTAATTCTTTTTTAACAAGAGCCCAATATCTCTCCACTGGCCTGAGCTCCGGGCAGTTTGGTGGATTTGCCTCTCTTGGTACAAAAACCACATTATTATCATTATACCACTCCAGCGCTTTCTTGCTGTAGTGACAAGATGCTAAATCGGGCCAAAAGTAAGTGGATACATTGTGCTGACTCAAGAACGGAAGAAGTCTCTTCTGCAAACACTCCTTGATATAAATTTCGCTGTTTATAGAGCCAGATGTCACAAATGACTGGCTTCTTTGGCCGCAGCTACATATGGCCATACTAGGAATTTTTTGGGGAATTTCGTTTGCTTTTTTGACCGAAATTTTTCCGCAACATTTCCTCGAACATCGGAAACATAAAATTCTTGACCAGGGAGCTGCGCAAAATCAGCCAGGACATAAGTTTCGTCGTCCATTACACAACAGTTGTTTTTTTTTATAAAATTTGATTTCAATTTTCTAGCTCTGGTTTTGGCCTCCAAATTTTTAAAAGCGTTTCTATCGGGAACTTTTTGAACTTTGTAGGACTTTAGTCCCGCCTTACGTTTCACTTTACGTACAAAAAAGTCTGAGCATTGGGCTAACCGAGCTGTTTTTCTGCCAGATGTGTTAGGAGCTCTCTTAAGGATGCTTTTAACTTTATATGCCTTACCAATGTTACGATAACCAGTCGTTGTTCCTGTTCCCGGCTTCCTTTCAATTGTTAGGTGTTCCAGATACCTTTTTACCACTTTTGAAACTGTTTGGCGGCATACATTAGTTTCTTTGGCAATTTTTTTGTATGTCCATGTTTGGTTTTGTTGAAAATATTTAATTATTTTTGAACGCACTTTTCTTTCATCGTCCATTGTGTAAAAAATTGCAAATTAAAACTCATGATGTAAATTAATTTATTAACTGACATATTTTTAAAATGTAAACTGCCGAAAAAAAAAAAATTTGGAAGCTTTACACCAAAGTTGTAGGCAAAAATGTGTGTTAACATTTTTATGATCTCACTCCTTATCGGTTCAGCGGTTCAAAAGTTATGAACGAAAATTATGAACTCAAAAATTTCAGTACATTCAACATAACCTAAAAATACAAAATGATTTAATTCGGCTTCTGTTTGACATATGTGAACATAATTGAACACCAAATGGTATTTAAACAAGTACGAACATATTTTTTTACAAAAAAAGAAAAAAAAATCGCGGATTTTTTTTACAAAAAAAGAAAAAAAATCGCGGATTTTTTTTACCAAAATTTTTTTTCGCGAAATTTTTTTTTTTTAAATTCTTTTTTTTTTTTCAAAAGTAATTTCCTTTTAAATAAAGTTTTTTGCAATAATCTTTTTGAAATTTTGGAGGGTGCACTACATTCGGCAAGGCCGAAATTAACTTGTTTTTTTTTTAGTGAAAATAAATTTTTTAGTGACAAAAAGACTTTGTAAAATATTTTTGTGGCTTACCAATGTTTAACGGGTTTTCAACACGTGAATTTAATCTGAAATTCATGATTTTGCTCAACTTTAGAACTGAACCGATTTACTGAAATTCAATATAAACCAGACCAGGAAAACGCAAAATATATCTGCCTAGCTTCAAAAGCCTTAAATTTGTCTTTAGAAATTTAGCGTGTTTTTTAACTCGAAAATTCGCGAAAAACCCTTGCCTAAATTTGCTCTTTTGCTTATAACTTTTGAACCACTGCACTGTGGCCGAAATCACTGATCTGGCGGCGTTTTAGTCAAAATTAAAAAATTAAAACTGATAAATGTTTTGCACTGTATCAATTACCTATACTTTACAGAGAAAATTCACTTTTGTTTTTCTCTTAATATTCGCACAGCTGTAAGCTGTCAAATATACATTTTCTGCAGCAAGTGTATTAAAGGAATTTGGGGCCTAATTACTCAGTGCGTTTTTCTTGATACTTTTAAGTCAATTGTTTACACATTTTGAGCCAAAAAGTTTTAATTGAAAGTAAAAGGTACACAGAAAAAAATATCGTAAAATCAAGAGTAACAAAACAAATTGTTACCAACGAAATACTAGTTCAACAACGTTTTTAATTGTATCAACAATGTGTATTGTTAATGTGACAAAAATCCGGTTTTATTTCCAATTAAACGCATGAATTAAAATCATTGTTAAAGATTCCACAAAATTCACATTAAAAACACAAACAATTTATAAACTCATTTAATCAAGCACAAATATATGGGACGATAGCACGGTGGTAGTGTGCTAAACTCGAATCAATTTTCGGGTTCGCTGCCAGTTGGCGGAACAGTTTTTTATTTTTGTTTTTTTTTTTTATTTGAGTTTATTTTTTTTTTATCCTATTTTTAGATTTTTTTAAATTTGTGTGATGCAACATTATTATTTATTTTTAAATATGTATAATGCCACATGTTTTATTATTGTTAAAAACGCAGTGCATATTGAAATCACAGACACCTTATGTACGCATTTAGTCAACTTTAAATATACATGAGGAATAGCACGGTGGTAGTGTGCTAGCTTCGAATCATGAAGGTTGCGGGTTCGCCGCCAGTTGGCGGAACTTTTTTTTTTTTTAATTTCCAATTTTAGTTTTTTTCTTATCATTCTAATAGTAGACTGTTTTAAATATGACGTTTAGTCAAATACAAATATGTATAAGGATAGCACAGTGGTAGTGTGCTAGACGCGTAGCACGAAGGTTGCGGGTTCGATGCCAGATGGCGGAATACATTTTTTTTTTTTATTTTATTTTTTTTTTTTCTATTTTTAGATTATTTTTTATTCTATTTTTAGATTTCAGATTATTTTTTATTCTATTTTTAGATTTTACAAATTTTTCAATTAATTTCATCGTTAATGTAACAATGAATGAAGTTGATTTTTTTTTTCAAAAGTTACAAATGTCATTGTTGTATTGACAAAATCCAATGTAGGCTCAGTTTCAATTAAATGTTTAATTGTATTAACAATGAAATTAATTGTATTGACAAATTTTTTTTTTCTGTGTATGTTTTAACTAAAAAATAAATGTTTGTGGCCTGTGTGTATCTAGTTTATTATTAGTTCATTATAGGAGTTTACATTTGTGATATTAACTATAGTTTCATGGACTGGAACTTTTGAAATTCGATCGTATTCGGTCCAATTCTTGTTTTGTTTATTATTTTGGGTTATTTTTGTTGTGACGTTTCAGTATGGCATGCTAGTTCGCGCAAGTTGCTCGGTTTTTTAGGGTCCGTCTGCTGTCCAAATAAACAGTATAAACGCGATACAGACCACAATTTTCAATCGATTTGGCTGAAATTTGAAATTTAAGTTTCTTTTATCGCAAGAACAAAACCTATTAAATTTTGACAAAATGAATCCATGTTAACCCATAGCCCCCATGTAAATGTCCCCTTCAAGTTTTAATTAAATACCCCTAACAATAGTATTCAAGATATCCTCTTGAAATTCGACCAATAAATGTTTTTTATATACATAAAAAATCGCTCTAAATTTTAATGAAATCGGACCATTTTAATTTCTAGGCCTCATACAAACCACTCTCCCAATATTCACATAAATTTTCCAAAATACATAAAAATAAATAAATATTGTTTAAAAATTAATTCTTTTTAAATTTTATAATCGCAAATAAGCGTTAGTCTTTATTATTTTACATTTCCGAATTAAGCGCCGCTAGATTGGCCATTTCGGCCACTGTGCACTGGACCGATTTCGCTAAAATGCAATTCCAACCTGACCAGGAGAATGGCAAATATATATACCAAGCTTCCGCAGTCTCCTTGTAGACTTTCAAAAATTAGCGTGTTTTCAACAGACAGACGGACGGACATCGCTAGATCAACTTAAAATCGATCGAGGGTCATGAATATTTCGAGGTGTTACAAACGGAACAACAAACTTATATCAAAGGCGAATATTCAAAACTTGCTATCTGCAGTGTTATAACGTAGCAGATAGCATGTTTTGAATATTTGCCCTCGATATACACTCAAAAAAAAAAAAAAAAAAAACTGTAATGTTAGCAAAAAAAGCTTGTAAACCTACAAGAAAATTTGCTGATTTTGAACCCACAATTTTTTTGGTAAAGTTAGCAAAAATGTTTTGGCAAAAATTAGTTAACTGAAATATTTTTCATTTCAACTTAGTTCATACACATTTTCGGTTCGGACCCGATAGGTCCAGACCCCGATGGTCCTAGACATATTGGGTTCCTTAAAAATCGTCATAGTTTTTGATCCAAAATTTGTGTCCGTTTCGCTCTACCTTGCTTAATTTTTGAGATACATGATTTTAGGGGACCACTGGGGTTTTGAGAATTAAAAACTCGATAACTTCAAAAATATTACTCGGAGAGCTTTTGGTTATTTTGCGGTCTTGTTCTACACTGAAAAAAATAACCTTCTTGATATTAATGAAACGGATTCATCATTTTGTTTTCATTACTTAAATGAAGGAATTCATAAGCTGATTGAAATTTCATGAATGTTATGAACAAATTTTATGAAACTTGTTTCATTAGATTTCATAATTTCATTAAAAAATATCATACGATTTTTTAGAACTAAATACAACTCTGCGTTGCGAATAAGAGAAAGAAAACAGAACAAAAACATACGACGTTTTATTACACCACGCGTGTTTAGTCTAATTGTAATTTTTACATGTGTGTTAACTTTTTTCTAATAAAATAAAATAATTTTATATTTTTTTGCTTTGTTGTTGAAACTTGTGTGTGTGTGTTATGCTGGTTATATCTAATTGAAATTACAAGTGAAAAGTTCCGTATAAGTGTTTCTTTTGAATGTTTCTTATAAATTATAATATAATTTGCAACAGAAAAATAGTTTTTTAAGTCATTAAAATTTTGTGATGAAATGTAGGGTAATTTGTGTTGTTCCATTGCTACGTTGTTGCTACGTTTTGGCAGCACGTGTTTTTAAAGTCATCGCGTTTTTGTCTTTTATAGTTTACCTTATATGGCAATTCAGACCAATTTAAGTTTGAAGTAAAATTTTGTTGTTTGTAAAAACTAGGTGAAAACCATAAAAAGTGTGCAATTAGGGGTCATGTCACAGACTCAATTCCGTTGGGAAGTGGAATAAGTGGTTCACTCGTAAAACGCAAAGCAAATACTTTTTTCGGAATGAAACCACTTTTAGCAATTCAATTCCACTTTGATTTTTGAAAGTGATTTCATTCCGAAAAAAAAAATTGTTTTGCGTTTTACGAGTAACTTTTTTTCAAATCCGATCGGAATTGAGTCTGTGACATGCCCCTAAATAAAATTTCAGTGACGGTTACAGTGATGGTTACATGTGACTTACTAAAATTGTTATTAATGCAAATTTTCACTTATGGGTGCATGATACGTGCTGTTTTTAGGTAACTTGTTCCTAACTTGATTAGGGGCTTTCTATGGAATTTTTTATAACTTTAACCAACATGAATTTATCGTAATTCCCATATCAAAACCTTAATAAAGTTAGCAACTAGTTACTTGTAAAAAGTCAATTATCATACGCTCATTACCAACTACTATTCCAGATTTAATCAATGAATATTTTCATACATTTTATGAAAAACTCCATAAAACGTTTCAAACAAGTTCTACGAATATTTTCATTATTTATATGCAAGTTTTCATTGAAAGGAACTTTAATGACACCAGTTTCATTAATCAAATGAAACTTGTCTTCGGTTGAAAACGTTAGTCATTTTTCATTAAGGTTAAGTCAATTTTCATTAATTTCACGAAGCTATTTTTTTCAGTGTACGTGTAGAGAGCTACAAAAAGCTGTTCGACTTTTTGTTGTGTCAACAATATTTACCGAGATATGAGCATTTTAAAATTTTCGGGAATGCTAACTTTTTTGGATCCAAAGTTAGGACCCATTAGGGTCCACACATGTGAAGAGGACCGGCCTTCATTTTGCTTTATCTGGCTTAGTTTCCGATATAGCGCCATTTTAAGTTTTCTTAAAAAAAACTTACAATTTATTTTTGCTAGTATTAGAAACTTTTTAATAATTTTATTCATGCCAGACTCTAAAATTTGGACAAGAAAAAGTGGTGTGTGAAAAAGTAAAAATGTCCGGAATTGTCCTTCACTGCAGTTAAGCGTCTTACCATGATAAGACGTTTTCGTTGGTTTTTGTATTTGATAATTATACTTAACAAATGGCAAATGTTTTGCTAATCGTGCAGAAGGTTTTAAACAATTTTGAGCAAGAAATTTGTTGGGGATTTTGGGAATAAGAAATTTTAAGTTGGGGATGGCATTAAAAAAAAAAAACTGTCAACACTATATTTTTTTTATATTTTTTTTTACTCTTGAGAGCTTTTTACGTACTCTTTATTACATCCACTCTCTTTTCCTTTTTTGTTTTTTTTTGTGTTTTTTTTTTGTTGTTTTATATATACGCGATCTATCAAAACCAAAATACCTAACAATAGTTCTGTCAATTTTCTTATTTTGTTTTTTATTTCGAGTGTAAAAAATCTTATTGGAAAATTTATGAGAGATTTTTGTTACTGTTTTCTTTAAAAAAAATGCCTAAGGAAAACATGTGTTTTAAGATTTTGACATTTACATGTTAAATTTTTTTTTTGTTGTTTCACATGCAATTTTCTTTTATTTATTTAAAGAAAAGGGAAAACTTTAAAATAAATATAAAATTATGAAAAAAGTGTTTCAAAATATCGACAAAATCGTACAAAAATACTACAAAGATTCTAAAAAAAAACAAAAACTTGTGTAAAATTTTACAAAATCTAGCAAAAGTTTACAAAATCTGGCAAAAGTTTACCAAAATTTAACGTACAATACAACTGAGAAAGTTATTTTTATAAATAAGCCAAATCCCTTATGAAATAAAATCAGGCAGCATTTTTTTTACAATTACGCCATTTACCCTATGTAAATAATAAGGCAACAATGTTGCTAAATTATGTTGCCGCAACAATGTACTTATTACACCGACTGCCAATATTAAACATGAACCGGATGATATATGTCTGAAAGAAGAGATCAAATGGAGTTAAACTGCATTTACAGTTTTTCATTTCGTGATCCTGTTTCCTTTTAAAAATACTTCAAAGTTTTAAAGGATACATTTTGTAAAATATTTTTGAAATATTTCTACTTGTCCTAAGATGAAACTGGTGATAGCAAATGAAAGAGGAGGATCTCCCCCAATTTTTACAATGCTTCATTTTGCCATATCAGGATAAAAGGATGTGAAGAAAGTCATTTGAAAACGTTATCAAAATATTTTTTTTAAATTTTGAATTATATTGAAGGATACATTTTTGAAAGGACGTAAATTACCTACTTTTTTTTTTTGATATGTAAAAAAATAAAATAGGAAAAATTAGGGGAGATTCTCCTCTTTCATTTGCTATCACTTGTGGTATGCTAGGACAAGTACAAATATTAAAAATTTTGTCCTCTAAAACTTTGAAGTCCTTTTAAAAGGAAAAAGGATCACGAAAAGAAAAACTGTAAATGCCGTCTTACTATATTTAGTCTCTAGTTCCAAACGTACACTCTAATTCAAATGATTTTCAAAACAGTTAGCAAATTTTAAATCGGTTGAAAAGTTTACCCTGCCCCCCGCCCTTAAATCAAATTCGAAAAAACTGGGAAAAAAGGAAGAGAAGATAAGAAATGAAAGAAGCAAGGAAAGATGAAAGGAAAGAAGAAAGGAAAGAAGAAAGGAAAATAAAAAAATAAAAAAGGAGGATTAAAAAAACAGAAAAGAAAGATCTTTTCTTATAATCTGAATATATTTCTAATGATAATTTGTTTTCATTTAGAACCAATTCTGGGAAAAGTTTTAAAATAATTCGAAAAAGATCAACTGTAATTCGAAAATTCTACTTGTAATTCGGAAATTCTATTTGTAATTCGAAAAATATTTATTGTAATTTGAAATAGACCAATTGTAACTCGAAATAGACCAACTTTAATTCGAAATATATCAATTTTAATTCAAAGAAGATCAATTTTAATTCGAAATTTATCAATTTTAATTCGAAATAGATCAATTTTAATTCGAAATAGATCAATTTTAATTCGAAACAAGTGAGAGTGTTAAATTCGGCTGTGCCGAATCTATTATACCCTCCAAAATGTAAAAAAAAATTAAAAACAAAAATTTGTCAGGGGCGTTTCTTTTTTTTTTTTTTTGGGGGGGGGGAGGGTTGATAGGGTCAGTGGGGGACGTTGAGAGCACCTTCCCATCGCGATAAGTATACCAAATGTTTCATTTAATTAACAAAAATACAAAAAAAACATGTAAAAAAGTGTATTTTTTTAGAGGTTGGTTTAGTTCTTCAAGGGAGAACTTTTTTCCCCCTGGTCCGATTTGGCCAATTTCCGAACTTAACCTGCCTAGGAACATAAGACATATTTTTGCCAAACTTGAAGGGTCTAGCGATTTTATTTTGGACTGCATCGTGTTAACTACAGACGGACGGACGGACGGACAGACGGACGGACGGACGGACGGACATCGCTAAAATGTCTTAGAATCGATCACTGATCAATAATATATATACTTTATGGGGTCCCCGACCGATATTTCGATGCGTTACACACGGAATGACAAAGTGAGTATACCCCCATACTGTAGTTGGAGGGTATAAAAAGTCAATTGTTATTTCAAAAAGATCAATTGTAATTCTAAGATTCCTATTGTAATTCGAAGATGATCAATTGTAATTCAAAGAAGATCAATTTTAATTCGAAAAAGATCAATTGTAATTAGAAATAGATCAATTGATTGTAATTCAATTGTTATTCGAAAAACATTAATTGTAATTCAAACAAGAGTTTTATATTCAACTGTGCCGAATCTTTGATACCCTCCATTATGTAAAAAAATCAAAAAAAAAAAAAAAGTAACAGGGTCGTTTTTTTGCGAAGGGGAGGTTGGTGATGGGGTTTCGTCAGATAATGGTCACTTCCCCCTCGCAGTTATGTTTACAAATTAACTTAATACTAAATTAACCTAACCGAGACGGGTAACAATGACCATTGTCTAGTTGTAGCGAAACAGACCAAGGCCTCTGGTTGAAATCGAATCCGCGACCCCCAGACTCAAATTCATTTATTATGCTTTTTGCACTTTAGTAATACAATTTAATCATTATTTAAATAATGTTGAATACCCACGCCCACAAAATAGGGCGAAAAAAAAACACTTTTAATCCCCGGGGTTCAAGTGCGGGACTTGGAACTTCTTCCGATTGTAAAATTTTTAGCAAAATTATAATAAAACCTGTAAAATTATTGAGTTTTTTGGAGGTTGCTTTAGTTTCTCAATTGGACTCTCTGGTCCGATTTTGCCCATCTCCGAACTTAACCAGCCTTTGACCAGAAGACATATTTGTGGCAAACTTTAGGGGTATAGCTCTTTTATGGGACTGTATCGTGGCTTCTACAGACATACAGATGGACGGACATCGCTAAAATGTCTTGGACTAGTAAGTGCATATTCTATATCTTTTATTTGCTTAACCAAAATATCTTGTACAAAAATTGCGTTCTTCAGAAGTTGTTTTTCAAGGGGGAACTTTTTTCACTGGTCCGATTGTGTACATTAACGAACATAACCAGCCTATGACAATAAGACATATTCGTGCCAAACTTCGGGGGGGGGGGGGGGGTTAGCTCTTTTGGTTTTGACTGCATAGTGATTTCCACAGACAGAAGGACAACGCTCGAATGTCTTACGATCGATCATGGATCAATAACATATGCTTTATGGAATTTAAGGCCGATATTTCGAGGCGTTGCACACGGAACGAAAAGTGAGTTTTTGGAATATGAACTAGTTTAATGTGTTCTGAAACTGAATACTGTGGTTGAAACTGAATTTGGTGGAGGATATAAAAAGAGATTCTAATTTAAAATTTCGAAAAATTTTTATAAAGATTCCAAAGTTTTACTTCAATAACCTTGAATTTTTGAAATATTTATTTTTCCAAAATTAATTTTAAAAACAAAAATAAACAAATTATTAATGCGTTTTCTGTTAAAATAACAATACCAAAAATTAATATTTCGAATAATATTTTACACCTGCAGCCGCATTATAATGATAACAATGTTGCTCGTAATCTATTTCATTTTCTGCTTTGTGTGTTTCCCATTAAATCTCACTTACTCTTTTGAATTGTTTGTTTTTCACAATATTATTTTTAATAAAATTGCACTAAATTACACACAAATAAATAATACGAAAAAGATGAAAACAACAAAAAATATAACCATAACAAAATTTATTATTAGAAAATATTTAGATTAAAACCTAAAAACTGTTTTCAATAAATTTGGCATAAAGCCAACTTGAACAGAAATTATCGACAGTAAAATTATTATCATAATTTTTTTTTTTTTAAGAAATTAAGAATACACTACAAAAACAATAAAAATATGTTGGCCAAGAGCAAAACTTATAAAACAAATAAATAGTATAATAAACTGTCAATTTGTGTTTAAAAAAAATATATGAGTGCAATATTTAAAGAAAATAATAATAAAAATAATGGAAAAAAAAAATTAAAAATAATAAAAAATAATTATAATAAATAATAATAAAAATAATAATAAAAAAATTTATAAAATAAAAATAGTTAAAAAAAATTTATAAAATAATAAAAATAATAAAAAAAATTTATAAAATAATAAAAATAATAAAAAATAACAAAAAATAATAAGAAATAATAAAAAAAAATAAAAGAAATAATAAAAAATAAAAGAAATAATAAAACTTTTAAAAATAATAATAAACAATAAAAATAATAAAATAATAATAATAAAAAAATAATAATAAAATTTAATAAAAAAATAATAATAAAAAAAATAATAATAAAAAAAAATAAATAATAATAAAAAAAATATAAAAAAATAATAAAAAAAAAATATAATAAAAATTAAAAAAAATAATAAAAAATACTAAAAAAAATAATAAAAAATAATAAAAAAATAATAAAAAAATAAAAAAAAAAATTAATTAAAAAAAAAAAAATAATAAAAAATTAAAAAAAAAATAAAAAAAATAAAAAATAATAAAAAAAAATAATAAAAAAAATAATAAAAAAATAATAAAAAAATAATAAAAAAAAAAAAATAAAAAATAATAAAAAAATAATAAAAAAAAATAATAAAAAAAATAATAAAAAATAATAAAAAATAATTAACAATAATAAAAAATCATAAAAAACTAATAATAAAATAATAAATAATCAAAAAAATAATCAAAAATAATCAGAAATAATCCAAAATAAGTGGGGGACTTATTGTTTCTGTAAAGACAGTCGAGCTCAGGCTCTAATTATAATTATGTATTATAATTTTTCGATTTGTTATATATGGTTTTTGAATTGAGAAAAGTGTGAAAGAAAAATTTAATTTTTCTAAAAATTTAAGACATCCTGGTTTGTTTCTTACTAGTTTCATATTATCCAGTTATAATAATCTTCAGAAAAAACTTTTAATGTCAAATTTATTTAGTTAATAGTCAATAGAACTCTATATGTGAAAATTATTTACAGATCGCAGCCGCTGAGGATTGACCCCATCATCATCTGTAATACTTTGCTATTAACTGCTTGTAACGTACAATCACTCTAGACCGATACGCCACGAAGGCTGTTAAGCAAGTATCAACTAAATCTGATTTTTTCAATTCGAGTGGTATTGTTGCTGTAGTTTTTTCTTACAGAAGTGTTGTTATTGCTATTTTATGTAAATCAATTTTTATTTTTAGTAATCATTATTCTTCTTCCTCTCCTTCATCAATTCTGATCTAAGTACTTATTTTTGCAAACGTTGCCAGACATGGTCTATATTTTAGACACAAATGTTAGGTGTTGCCAATTTTCCAAAGATACTGATATTGCCACTTAGGGCGACTTATAGTCGTTATTTTTAAATTATTGTTTCTGTAAAGACAGTCGAGCTCAGGCTCTAATTATAATTATGTATTATAATTTTTCGATTTGTTATATATGGTTTTTGAATTGAGAAAAGTGTGAAAGAAAAATTTAATTTTTCTAAAAATTTAAGACATCCTGGTTTGTTTCTCTAGTTTCATATTATCCAGTTATAATAATCTTCAGAAAAACTTTTAATGTCAAATTTATTTAGTTAATAGTCAATAGAACTCTATATGTGAAAATTATTTACAGATCGCAGCCGCTGAGGGGACGTTAAGAGCACCTTCCCATCCCGATAAATATAACAAATGTTTCATTTATTTAACAAAAATACAAAAAAACATGTAAAAAAAGTGTATTTTTTCAGAGGTTGGTTCTGTTCTTCAAGGGGGAACTTTTTTCCCCCTGAGCCGATTTTGCCCATTTAAGAACTTAACCTAGGACCATAAGACATATTCATGCCAAATTGCAGGAGGCTAGCTCTTTTATTTTGGACTGTATCGTGCCATCTACAGACAGACGGACGGACATTAACAAAATGTCTTAGAATCGATCACTGATCAATAATATATATACTTTATGGGGTCCCCGACCGATATTTCGATGCTTTACAAACGGAATGACAAAGTGAGTATACCCCCATACTGTAGTTGGAGGGTATATTAATAAAAAAATAATCAAAAAAATAAAAAAATAATAAAAAAAAATAAAAAAATAATAAAAAAAATAATAAAAAAAATAATAAAAAAAAATAATAAAAAAAAATAATAAAAAAAAAAAAAATAATAAAAAAAAATAATAAAAAAAAAATAATAAAAAAAATAATAAAAAAAAAATAATAAAAAATAATAAGAAAATAATAAAAATAATAAAAAAAATAAAAAAATTTTAATAAAAAATTAGTGTCCGACCGAATACACCTTTTTTGGCCGAAGCCGAATATTCGGCCAAATTTTCACTATTCGGCCAAGCCGAAGCCGAATATTAAAAAAAAATGTTTTTAGTTGCAAAAACACTTAGTAAAATGTTTTTGTGGCTTACTAATGTGATTCAAAGTTAGTTTAGTGTGTTTTTTAACACGTGAGCACAAATATTATACAATTATTCGGTATTCGGCCTATTCGGCCAAAATTGTGGCCGAAGCCGAATAGTGGCCGAATAGTGCTTTTTGGCCGAAGCCGAAGCCGAATATTCGGCCGGACTCTATAAAAAATATTAAAAAACAAAAAAAAAAATAATAAAAAATTCGAAAAAAATAATAAAAAATAAATTCTAATTAATTTTTATTAAAAAATAAAAATAGTAGGTTTATTCTAGCTCGAGGTCATTATTTCCTTTACTACCCGGTGAAAAATGATACAAATATGATCATATATGCGTTCATACATAAAAAAATATTCATATCTGTGACATCTTTACCGTGCATCGAAAAACATCAAAAATTCCTTTTTTTACCCTCCCGACTAAAAATAAATATACAGGTCCATATATAATTTGAAATTGAGCCATATATAATTTAATATGGCACAACACGTATTTGGATAAAATAAGATGATGAAATTGGTGGATCAAAATAGCTTAAAATTTGTTATATTAGATTAAATATGATCGTTTTTGATCCGAATATTGGGTTTATCTAATTTGATATAATTGTATATAATTTTATATCATAAGATAAAATATGTAGAATTTTGCATAAAATATTTTTTTTATCTCATAATTTTCAAATTTATCACAAGTTTTTTCGGGAAATACAAAAAAAAAATTGCAAAAAAAAAAATTGTGTCCGGGACTTAGAAATTAAAAAAAAAAAAAAAATTAAAAAAAATGTTCCTAAAACTTTGTTAATAAATTTTTACTTCAAAACGCAAAAAATGTACAAAAAATATTTTTTATCCAGGACTTAGAAAATATTACAAAACTTTTTCAGGACTTGTAAAATTTTTCAAATTTTTTTTTTTGTTTAAATCATTTTTAATGAAATTCTTAACTCCAAAACGCACAAATTATTTGTGTCTGGAAATTAAAAAAAAAAATTCTCGGGACTTAGAAAACTTTTTTCCCCCGATTCGGAACCATATATATATGTGTATCTCATCTTGTATGAGGTCAGACATGGAGTTGTATATCATATATTTATTTATCTAATATTGTATGAGGTCATTCATGGAGTTATATAAAGTATTATATGCAACATCTAATTTAATAAAGCTTTATATATTGTATGTGGAGCAACACATGATTCGATATCCTTTTATATGGCACCATATTAAATTTTGGGTGTAAAACTTAATACAAGATACATTCACATATAATTATGTAATTTACTGTGTATGGCCGTATATAAATATATTAAATAATATTTTACTATATCTAAACTTTTTTAGTCGGGCTTTTTTAGGTCACGATAAAGATGTCACAGATAGGAATAATATTTTTTTATGAATATATATTATTTAAAGCAACATTACAACTAAAACTGTTGCGCTTGTCAAAACTACAAAAAAATATTTTTTAAAAAATTTTTACTGTAGCACCCCAACGGCTCTAAGAGCTGAAAGCCTTATCCCACCAAAATCCAATTTTTTGTCGTGAATAAGCTAACCAAGTTATATTATAATTAATAACAAAAAAATTAAAAAATTATGGAAAAATTATTTTAATTATTTTAAGGCCCCGTCGCGTAGGGAAGGCATGGTCGTTATTTTTTAGTCAAATGGAAAAAAATGAGCGGGTACCGTCTCAACATTTCCAAAATAAGGGACACTCTAGTATGGGGGTATACTCACTTTGTCATTCCGTTTGTAACGCATCGAAATATCGGTCGGGGACCCCATAAAGTATATATATTATTAATCCATGTTCGATTCTAAGACATTCTGTGAATGTCCTTCCGTCTGTCTGTAGATGGTACGATGCAGTCCAAAATAGAAGAGCTATCCTCCTGAAATTTGGCACGAATATGTCTTATGGTCCTAGGTAGGTTAAGTTCGGAAATGGGCAAAAATTTAACCAACCTCTAAAAAAATACACTTTTTTACATGTTTTTTTGTATTTTTGTTAAATAAATGAAACATTTGGTATATTTATCGCGATGGAAGGTGCTCTCAACGTCCCCCATTGACCCCATAACTCCCCCCCAAAAAAAAAAACGCCCCTGACAATTTTTTATTTTTAAATTTTTTTTTACATTTTGGAGGGTATAAAAGATTCGGCACAGCCGAATTTAACACTCTCGCTTGTTTTTTTTTTAAGTTTCGGTTCGGTTTCGGCCGAATGTTCGGTTCGGCCTCCAAAAAGTGGTTTCGGTCGGACTCTACATTTTTTCAACATTTAGTACATTTTTTCAACCGTTAGTAAATTTTTTTCAACCTTTAGTACATTTTTTCAACCTTTAGTACTTTTTTTTACATTTAGTACATTTTTTTCAACGTTTAGTACTTTTTTCAACATTAAGTACATTTTTAAATATTTACTACATTTTTAAACATCTAAAACATTTTTGCATCATTGGGAACTTTTTTCAACAGTTAGTACATTTTTTTAACATTTAGTACTTTTTGAAACATTTAGTACATTTTTGTTTGTTTTTAATGTAAAAATAACCATAATTTGGAAAAAAATAGTTAGGAAATTATTGTCGGTCAAAACCGACCATATGATACCCTACACTAGTATTTTCCGGAAAATGGGCACCAAGTCCAAACATGGACCGATTGGATCTATTTTTCGTTAGATTTTTTTTTTATCTCAGAATCTTTGATACAAAAAACAAAAATTGTTCCCGCAGAATAAAAATCTCACATTCCGTATAATATTTTCTATAGAAACATTTCAATAATATTTTAAATACCAGAGTTGCCATATCTATATATATAAAAGAGTAACGTGACTGACTGACTGACTGACTGACTGACTGACTCATCATCGCCCAGCCCAAACCGCTGAAGCTAGAGACTTGAAATTTGGACTGTAGGTTCACATCCCGGAATATAGATCCACTAAGGCTGGATTTTTGCCAGTGTTGATTCTAAGGGGGTAAAAAGGGTAAAAAACTGTACTTTTGGTACTTTTTATATCTCATGAAATAATGGTCATAGAGACTTGAAATTTGGACTGTATGTTCACCTACCGGAATGTAGATCCTGTAAGGCTGGACTTTTGCCAATGTTGATTCTAAGGGGGTAAAAAGGGTAAAAAAATGTAATTTTGGTACCTTTTACATTTTCTTAAATAATTGTCACAGAGACTTGAAATTTGGACTGTATGTTCACCTCCCGGAACATAGATACACTAAGTCCGGATTTTTGCCAGTGTTGATTCTAAGGGGGTAAAAAGGGTAAAAAACTGTACTTTTGGTACTTTTTATATCTCATGAAATAATGGTCATAGAGACTTGAAATTTGGAATGTATGTTCACCTCCCGGAATATAGATTCACTAAGGCTGGATTTTCGCTAATGATGATTCTAAGGGGGTAAAAAGGGTAAAAAAGTGTACTCTTGGTACCTTTTTTATTTCCTTAAATAATGGTATTAGAAACTTGAAATTTGCAATGTAGGTTAACCTCCCGGAAAAAAAAAAATCACTAAGGCTGGGTTTTTGCCAATGTTGAATCTACGGGGATAAAATGGGTAAAAAAGTGTACTTTTGGTCCTTTTTATATCTCCTGAAATAATAGTCATAGAGACTTGAAAATTTGACTGTATGTTCACTAGGGTGGGTCGATGAAATGCATATTTGCGAATCTCGTGTACTAATAGCAAAAACTCGACGCGCATTTTCGAGCTGATAACGGGAAAAATCATGAAAAAATTTTAGGAGGGTACTTTTAGGCCTCTACAAGCGGTTTTAGTTCGCGGTTTTTGGAAAAAAAATATTTTTTTTAATTTTTTAAAAATATTTTAAAAATTAAGTAAAATAATGCTTATTACAAAACAATATCCAAACAAAATTTATCTCGACAATTTTAGCCCGTGGATGCGTTTTTATACCCAGAAAAGTTCGATTTATACAGTGCCGGTCAAAAAAATAGCACCAATGACAAAATCTCTATTCATCCAATTAAAACAAAATATTATGTATGTATTCGTTTAAAGTAAATATGTAATACTCTTATACTAAGTATATACCCCTTAAATGTTTTTACTTTTTCCAAAAATTGTGGACGGTTCTTTTTTAATGATCGATATTTTAAAAAAACTCTGAATCAGTGCAGTCAATAAAATAGCACCGAATGACAAAATTTCATTAAAAAAATTAATATTGTTTAAATTATTAAAATAAAAGTGTTTAATACTAAAGGAAGATAGTTTTTATTTATAAAAAAATTAATTCATTTCAAAATTTGATGTTTATTTTCATAAAAATAGGACGTGGAAAGTATTACACTCCTCAAAAACGTGCTTTTGTAAAAAATATAATTTCTGAACATAAACCATATTCTGAAACAGGAAAATTAGTTGGATGCGCTTATAAAATGATTGAAAATTCAACAAAATTAACTTTAGAGCTTGAAAAACTTAGTCACAAGCGACGTTTGTCACCATAAGTGGTTAGGTGTTCGTAAAGACAATGGAAGAAGGCCCCATTTACGTCAACTCCAGAGCTAAAAAAGGACAGCAAATGCTGAAAATTTTCGTCGAAGATTACAAAACAACAACATTAACGCTTGTAGATTCGAAAAAGTGCCCCTACTCTCACTTAAGCATACTGCAAGTCCTTTGAAGTTTGCTAATAGTAACTCAGAATGACCAGCTTAAAAGTGGATCAATGTTCTATGGACAAATGAATCCATTGTTGTTTTATTTAGAGATATGGGATTACATACCTATGTCAGAAGAACCTATAACGCGGATTTCAATCCAAAATTCGAAATAAAAATAACTTAAAATGGTGCTAATGGTGTGGGGGATATTTTCCTACTTTGGAGTGGGGTTCATATATTGGACCATGGCTCACATATTGGACTAGGACAATCGTGGATATACACTTAACGTTTATATCCTCCAGAAAGTAATGTTACCATAAGTTTCTGAGTAAATGCCACTAATTTAGGTCTTTTAGCACGTCAATTACCCAAAGCATGACGGGAAATTGGCAAAAAATTGGTTCTGGACAATGAAGCACACGTGATGGAATGGCCTGGTCAGTCCCCAGACCTAGATCAAATCGACATTTAATGGATAGATATAGAGAAGGAAGTGTCTCGAATACAACCAACTTGTAATGAAGCCCTTTGGGTGGCTGTTCAGCAAATTTGGAACTCAATTTCGAATTAAAGATCCCAAAATCTCGTGAATTCGGTACAATAACGTTGTATAGAGGTAATTGTCAACAATGAGCACTCGACAATTTTTGTTTTAATTATTTAAAGATATCACAACAATACTGAATTCATAATCCATTCGCTTTTCAAATTTAAGAATTTAATTTTAATAAAAAATGTACTGTGGTGCTATTTTTTTGACTGAGTCTTTTTGAAGTTTTTTTAAAAACTCTGAAAATTTTTATTGAAATAAAAAACCATATTAGGCTTTTCTTATGTAATATTGTTTCACACTCTTGTAAGTAACTTATGACACGTTTTCAGTGACATAAGTTTAAATTGTTAAAAAAAACCCAACGAAGAAAATTTTGTTTTATCCTGGTGCTATTTTTTTGACCGCAGCTGTATATAAAAAAAAAATATTTTTTATTTTATAATAGCACTCAAATGGTGCATAAGGCCAATTTAAGTACATGAATGATAAAAATTAAAAAATTGAGGGTATTTATAGCAATCCACAAGTGCAAAAACAAATTAAAAATGGGTATCAAAATTTTGGTAAAATAAAGCGTTTTAAGATAATGATAAAAAAACAAAACAAATTGGCGGCTATTTATAACAATTCGCAAGCGCAAAAAATTCGCAAGTACCAAAAAAAAATTAATATATATTTTTTATTTTTTTTCTGAAAACACTTTATTTTACCAAAAATTTGATACCCATTTTTCCATTTTTTAATTTTTTTTGGTACTTGCGAATTTTTTGCGCTTGCGAATTGTTATAAATAGCCGCCAATTTGTTTTGTTTTTTTATCATTATCTTAAAACGCTTTATTTTACCAAAATTTTGATACCCATTTTTAATTTTTTTTGAATTTGCGAATTTTTTGCACTTGTGGATTACTATAAATACCCGCAATTTTTTAATTTTTATCATTCATGTACTTAAATTGGCCTTATGCACCATTTGAGTGCTATTATAAAATAAAAAATATTTTTTTTTTCTATATATAAATCGAACTTTTCTGGGTATAAAAACGCATCCACGGGCTAAAATTGGCGAGATAAATTTTGTTTGGATATTGTTTTGTAATAAGCATTATTTTTCATAATTTTTAAAATATTTTTAAAAAATTAAAAAAAATATTTTTTTTCCAAAAACCGCGAACTAAAACCGCTTGTAGAGGCCTAAAAGTACCCTCCTAAAATTTTTTCATGATTTTTCCCGTTATCAGCTCGAAAATGCGCGTCGAGTTTTTGCTATTAGTACACGAGATTCGCAAATATGCATTTCATCGACCCACCCTAATGTTCACCTCTCGGAATAAAGATTTATTTAGGCTGGATTTTTGCCAATGATGATTCTAAGGGGGGTAAAAAGGGTAAAAAACTGTATTTTTGGTACCTTTTACATTTACTTAAATAATGGTACTAGAAACTTGAAATTTGTAATGTAGGTTCACCTTCCGCAAAAAAGATTCAACAAGGTTGGGTTTTTGCCAATGTTGATTCACCGGGGGTAAAAAGGGTAAAAAAGTACCTTTTATAAAAAGTACCTTTTATAAAAAGTACCTTTTATAAAAAGTACCTTTTATAAAAAGTACCTTTTATAAAAAGTACCCTTTTATAAAAAGTACCTTTTATAAAAAGTACCTTTTATAAAAAGTACCTTTTATAAAAAGTACCTTTTATAAAAAGTACCTTTTATAAAATGTACCTTTTATAAAAAGTACCTTTTATAAAAAGTACCTTTTATAAAAAGTACCTTTTATAAAAAGTACCGTTTATAAAAAGTACCTTTTATAAAAAGTACCTTTTATAAAAAGTACCTTTTATAAAAAGTACCTTTTATAAATAGTACCTTTTATAAAAAGTACCTTTTATAAAAAGTACCTTTTATAAAAAGTACCTTTTATAAAAAGTACCTTTTATAAAAAGTACCTTTTATAAAAAGTACCTTTTATAAAAAGTACCTTTTATAAAAAGTACCTTTTATAAAAAGTACCTTTTATAAAAAGTACCTTTTATAAAAAGTACCTTTTATAAAAAGTACCTTTTATAAAAAGTACCTTTTATAAAAAGTACCTTTTATAAAAAGTACCTTTTATAAAAAGTACCTTTTATAAAAAGTACCTTTTATAAAAAGTACCTTTTATAAAAAGTACCTTTTATAAAAAGTACCTTTTATAAAAAGTACCTTTTATAAAAAGTACCTTTTGAGTTGAGGGTGAGTTGAGGGTGGGTTGTACAAGCCTAAAAATGGGTAAATTTTTAGGCAAGTCCATGGCGCTCAGACTTAAAATAGTCCATTGTACCGTAAAAGTACCTTCTATCAAAAGTACCTTTTATACAAAGTACCATTTATAAGAAGTACCTTTTATAAAAAGTACCTTTTATGAAAAGTACCTTTTATAAAAAGTACCTTTTATAAAAAGTACCTTTTATAAAAAGTACCTTTTATAAAAAGTACCTTTTATAAAAAGTACCTTTTTTAAAAATTACCTTTTATAAAAAGTACCTTTTTTAAAAAGAACCTTTTATAAAAAGGAATGTAGGATTTTTCGGTGAAGAAAAAAACCTTCTGAAAGAGGTACTTTTTGGAAATTTCGTTTCTAACGGGGGTAAGAAAGTGTACTTTTGGTACTTTTTTTTTGTTCCTATAATAACGGTCATTATTATAGGAACAAAAAAAAGTGAAGCTTGAATTTTTGAATGTAGGGGACTTCAGTGAAAAAAACATTCTGCTAAAGAATTTTCAAAAAATTCTGTTTCTAGAGCTGTAAAGAGTGTTTTTTGATACTTTTTATATTTCATGAAGTAATTATCCTAGGCAATGAAATTTTGAATGCTTTAAAAAGTTATTTTTGGAAATTCTGTTTCTGAGGGTCGCGACCGATCGTAAAGGCGATAAAAAGTGCAAATTTGGTTCAGAAACTTAATGTTTTAAATAAAAGATCAGCTAGCACAAAAAAACAGTTTTTGGAAAATATAATTTTACGGGAAAAGGGGGCAAATGGTTATTTTGAGATATCTAACTATTGAAGTAAAAGCCGCAGAAATAACACCCAAGACAAGGACATATTTTAAAATTTTAGGGTAAAAAGGGGTACCTGGTAACAGTGGTGTAAAATGGTACTTTTCATATCTACAATATGAAGACAACAGAACTTTTTATTTTTTTAACACATATTATACGGAGAGTAATGAAATTTACATGGAACGAAAGGAGATGGACTTGGAAGTGAAATGGAATAGAACGGGGAACGAAGTGGAATAGAGCTGTGAACAATATGGAATGATATTTTTTACTTAAATTTTACGTATTTAACTTTTTTGGCTCCATATTTGTTCTCTCTATATGTTTTTCCACTCAAACTTATTTTTATTCCAATTTTTTTTTCACTGAAGTATTTATTCACTCAAAATCTTCAAACCCGATATAAGGGCTCAAAAATTGTCAATATATTTTTTCACCGAAACGAGCATGATGACATACCAGCGAAGTTATTCAAATTTTATTGTTTAAATTATTCATTAAAATATTATTTTATGAAAGACTTAAACGTCCACAAGTAAATAAAACAAAAACTATGTTGAGGATTTTTTTAAATCGATAGAGTAATCCTGATCTTTATATTATCCGGTATTCAATACAACCGGTAACGAAGTACCGGGATGGTAAGCTAGTCATTTATAAATAAACCCCCATATTTTGGAATTATTTTTTGTTTATAAATCTACACATTTTACTATTTCATGAATGTAGAAAGGAGGGTGAAACAAATTAAATGGATTGCATTTAAATTGTTTGCTAAAATGAAAATAAAACATATTTTTTCAAATATTAATTTGGGTCTTGAGGTATGTGGGTCAATAACTTGATGCTTGGTTAAATATACATGGCACCAATAACACAAAAACACCAACAAAAACACATGTATGACAATAAATGAAAAAGAATGATCCGGTCAATGTTTCTACTTTTTTTAATATATTTTTCTTCTACGTTTTAACATTTTGAATACAAATTTGTGAAGTGTCTGTTTGTCCGTCCGTCCGTCCGTTTGTTTAAATGGTGGTGAATAGCTGTGGCGGCGGTGAATATTTTTTTTTTTGAATTTATATCTTTAGACACAATTTGCGTCAGTTATTTTTAAAATACATACAATATTTTGTGAGTAGCGGTTAATTTTGGGTTGTTGTTATTGTTCTAATTTTGTATTTTTTTTGTAAAACGTCACCCACTACTACGAAAACATATTGACAAAAGAAAAATGCCGGCGACCAAAAATTGAATGACTACGACAAGCAAATATTGAAAAAGTAGGCGAGAATTTTTTGTCTATAAAATAGGTGAAACCCAGCAAAATGTTGTATTTTTCTACCATACAGAAAGAATTGAAAACGAATTTCAATCAACAAAAACGCGGATTCAATTAATTTTTTAATTGAAACTCCTCCGAGGAAGAAAATTGATTTTTTTTTCAATCAAACACTTTTTCTGTTTTGATCACAAATTTATTATTTAAATTCAATTAAAAAAGTGATTGATTTAACGAATGAATTGTAAGCTTATGACAAAATTATGAAGAAATTATTTTTTTTTCTCCCAATATCTTGCCAACAAAAAAAAAATGTTAAACCCGATTATATTGTGTACAGAAAAAAAAAATTGTTATATTGACCCCCATATTTGTGAATACTATTAATTTTTTCACTGAAAGTGCTCCTATACGGAAATTTGTAATATTAACAAACGTTTGCAAATTTTGATTGTTGAAAAAAGAATTTTATTTTTTCAACAAAGAAATTTAACAAACACAATTTGTTGTTCTGACAAAAGTAAAAAATTTAATTTTTTTTTCAACAAAGAAATTCAACAAACACAAACACAATTTGTTGATCTGACAAATGAAACTTTTTTTCAACAAAGAAATTTAACAAACACAAACACTATTTATTGACATGATAAAAGAATTTTGAAATAAAATTACTTGACTGAGTTTGTTGAAAACAAATTCAAATAAATAAGAGCGAAAAAATCTGGTATGTTGAAAATTTGTTATTTCATAGTTAAAGAAAAGAACAAAAATGTTGATCAAAACAATAATTGACTCTTTTAAATTTTTTTGATCAAAAGATTAATTTAAAATTTTTTAGCCTATAATTTTTTGTGTGAATTGATCTTTTTATACCCTCCAACTACAGTATGAGTGTATACTCACTTTGTCATTCCGTGTGTAACGCACAAAAATATCGGTCTAGGACCCATAAAGTATATATTTATGATCAGTAATCGGTTCTAAGACATTCAGTCCGTCTGTAGTTAACACGATGCAGTCCAAAATAAAAAAGTTAGACTCCCGAAATTTGGCACAAATATGTCTTATGTTCCTAGGCAGGTTAAGTTCGTAAATAAGCAAAATCGGACCAGGGGGAAAAAGTTCCCCCTTGAAGAACTAAACCAACCTCTAAAAAAACACCATATTTTTACATGACTTTTTTGTGTTTTTGTTTAACAAATGCAACATTTTTATGTTACAAGAAGTTCAAAGTCCTGCATTTGGATCCGGGGGATTATAAAATGTCGCTTTTTTTGGTGCGCCCTCCTTTTGTGGGCGTGGATAAAAAAAATGGTTTAAATAATGATAAACTTGTTTTTCTTTAGCGCAAAAAGCATAAAATGAATTTTCAAACATATTTTTTGAAGGGGAAATTTGTCCTCTCAGTGACAACTGCCGACCTTCCCCCCCCCCCCCCCCCAAAAAAAAACGTCCCTGCAAATTTTTTTTTTACCCTCCACTCTAGTGATAGATGGTATATATAAGTTTGTCATTCCGTTTGTAACACATCGAAATATTGGTCTAGGACCCCATAAAGTATATGGGGCATTCCATGTGAAATCGGACACTTTGAAAAACTTTTTTTTTAGATTTTCCCAATTTGTTTACAGTTTTTAGTTCTCTTCAAAAACTCCTTCGTGGTAAATTTTCAGATTTCTTTGATGACCCGTTCAAAAGATATCGAATTTTTAAAAATTGGTAGTTTGCTCCTTTACTCAAACTTTTTTTAATCATAACTTCTTCAATAATGGTCCAAATTTAAATTTTTTTTTTTTCAAAATTTTTGTTTTTTTAAGTACTTTCTAAAAAAAATCCCAAAAAATTCTTAAAAGCGCTCTAGTATGCGATTTTTTAGTTTTAAAATTTAAATCTCATTTTTGAAAATGTTTGTACTCTTCGATTTTTTTGAAATTTTTTTGTGTAAAACTTCTATCAATTCTACAAATTTTTTGCCCAGGAAGATCGTGGGATAACGATTATTACTATTTTTTAAAAATTTTTTAAAAAATTTTATTGTAATTTTCCAATCTTAAAATCGTTTCTACTGCACCAATGCACAATGGTCTCCAAGACCCATTTTTTTGGCCAAAACTCAAAACTTTTATTTCAATATTTGTTGTTGGAATATTGTAGTAAACACTTCAGATAAACAAAAAAAATAATTTGCTTTTGCAAACTTCAATTAACTGTTATTCTATGAAGTGAGAAAGTTCAATGTCTTAAATGCAGTGGTAAACTAACACACGTGGTGTAATTTTTTGTTTTCTTTGAACACTGTTTAGACGCAAATAAAAAAACTTTTTCAATCTATTAGTTATGAAAATTAATGACGATGGTAAGTATTTGAATTTTTAATATTGAAATATTCAATAAAAATTATGGAAAAAGGAAAATACAGGAAAACTTTCATGACCTAAAAATCAGTGATTTTTGCTTTTCATAAAAGAAAATATAGTACAAAACTTATAAAATTTCAAGCGATTTCAACGACCCAAAAAGACAAAAAATTAAAGTGATATTTGGTGCTTACAAATCATCAATAACTTTTTGCTAGTTGTTGCTTATTTTCAAGAAATCAATTTTTGTTTCAGGAAACTTTTGCTTTAAAAATTGTGATTTACTCACAGTTTGGCTGAGTGGAAATAAAAAACAAGAACAAACCGAACGTGTTTCTTGGCGAAAATCGAAGAAACAAAAAGATTTCTTCAGTAAAATTTAATGGCGGTTCTTTTCTTAAAACATATTAATCCTCTATCTCCTATTTTTAGGCGTCATTTTGGCCCTTTTTTAAATATCCTCATAGAACACCACTAAGGCGTGCGTTTAAAGAGTTAAAATGTTCTAAAAAGATGTGTTGCATAAAATTTCACTAGGGTTTGTCAACGGCCAAAAGTTGGTGCGATATAACCAAAATATTTAAAAAGGGAAATTTGAAATTATTATATTTTGTTAAATTGTGTTTCACTATGATACTTTACAATTTTACTTTTTAAGCATTCTGAACCTTTTGTACGAACTTTTAGCCTTTGACAACCCATAGTGAAATTTAGTGGTATTTTAAGAGAATATTTGCAAAAATTGTCCAAAATGACCCTTAAAATTGGAAGATAGGGGGTAATATGTTACAAGAACAGAACCGACATCAAATTTCAATGAAGACATCTGTTAACATTATTTAGCATAAAAGCAGATTTATAATTTTTTTTTCACACGACTTGGGTGAAAAACAATTCAACAATTTTACTTTTTTAAGCATTTTGCGTTTTTTCGCACGAACTATTGGTCTTTGACAGCCCCTAGTGAAATTTGATGCAGAAAATGTTTGTATATCATTTTAACCCTTTTAACGCACGTTTTAGTGGTATTTTATGAGAATATTTAAAAAAGAAGCAATATGACTCCTAAAAAATGAGAGATATAGGGTTAATGTATTCCAAAAAAAGAATCGCCATCAAATTTTACTGCAGACATCTTGTAACATTAGCCCTGTTTTTTGCATAGCGGATTAAGATTAGGATTAACTTTATTTAGTTAAAAAATGGGTCTAATCAAGTCCAGAATTTTTTTTTATAATTTTTTTCTAAAATTACATACAATTGGTAAATATAAACAAAAAAACAAATTAAGCTTTGTCCAAAATGTAAAGAATGAAAAATAAATCTAGTTAAATCCTAGGATTAACTCAGATTAATTTATACCATTTTACATGTTGGGCAACGCTTAACTGTTTTTCCTGTTTATATTAACTAATTGGATGTAGATTCAGAAAAAAAAAAAATTCTGGACTTGATTTGATCCATTTTTTAATTAAATAGAGTTAATCCTAATCTTAACCCGGTGTGCAAAAAACAAGCCTATTATTTACCTCAGATTTAGATTTAATTCTTTTTTTACTTATTCAAAACGCCTTTAAAAAAAATTTGAAGACTTCAGTGGGCTATAAAAAATGAACTCGATCTAAGTTTTTTAAACCTTTCGGGTTTTGGTATACTTTAATTTTTTTTGGACCCATCTAACAAGGGAAGTATCTCAACCCTTATGAACCGATTTGCCTGAAACTTAAAATATATATAAATGAGACGATTTTAAGGTTGGGGTGTCTCGGCTTATCGGCCATATCAGTGTTTAAAAATTTCGTTGTCCCCTTATGAAACAATGAGGACCTTCGGGAAAATTTCGATAACTCCCGAACTAACAGGAATATCGTCTAGAGCAAAAATACGTGTCGACTAAAATTTAATAAAGATTATTTCATATTAATATGGATATCGTAGGTCTATGTCTTCATATGAATACCCCCCAAAATTTGCACATTTTCATGAAAAAAATATTTAACGAAGCAGAATTTTTACGGGGTTATGCCACCGTTGAATAGGCATTAAAAAATCCTTTCTTCTCATATGGAAACATCATATAGTTTCTTTGAAAGAAATCGCTAAAAAATCCAAAAAACGATTTTTTCGCCAAATTTTGACCCATTTTTTGAACCCCTAAATCCCCGATATGGCCGATAAGCCGAGACACCCCAACCTTAAAATGGTCTCATTTAAATATATTTTAAGTTTCAGGCAAATCGGTTCATAAGGGTTGAGATACTTCCCTTGTAAGAGAAAAAGCGTGTTGCACAGTATTATAGTAAAAAAAATAGAAAAACATGAAGAGAATAATATGTTCCCTCGGATCTAGATGGGTTAAAAAATAGATTAAAATTTTTCAAAACTTTATAAAATTTATGTTTTTTGTTGTTAATAGTGTATTTTATTTGAGATTATGTGTATAAGTGATTATTTTAGTTTTGGCCAAAAAATGTGGCTTGCCAGACCAATGTGCAATGGTGCGTCATAGAGGGGTCCTTTATAAGACCGACCCCCATTAATTTTTACGTCTTAACATTTCTTCGGAACAAACTAATACCCTATCTCCAATTTCTAAGGGGGCTCCCACACAAAACGACATTTTTTAAAATTTGTTCCAACCGCTCTAACTGCCCTAATAGTGCCCTTAGAGCAACAAAATGTATGACCGACCCACAATATTTTTTTAGTCCAAACATTTTCTCTGAACACACCTACCCTCTATCTTTAACTGTTAAGGCGGTCCCCATACAATTTTTTTTATTTTTTGTAAATTTGTTTTATTTAATCAGCTTCTACCGGTCCAATGGTGCGTCCGAGAGGGGTCATTACTGAGACCGACCCCCATTTATTTTTACCCTACAACATTTTTTCAGAACATAGCTACGCCCTATCTCCACTCCCTAAGTAGGCTCTTATACAAATAACAGTTGGAGCAAATTTTATAAAAATGTAATTTTGTATGGGAGCCTACTTAGGGAGTGGAGATAGGGCGTAGGTATGTTTTGAAAAAATGTTGTAGGGTAAAAATAAATGGGGGTCGGTCTCAGTAATGACCCCTCCCGGACGCACCATTGGACCGGTAGAAGCTGATTAAATAAAACAAATTTACAAAAAATAAAAAAAATTGTATGGGGACCGCCTTAACAGTTAAAGATAGAGGGTAGGTGTGTTCAGAGAAAATGTTTGGACTAAAAAAATATTGTGGGTCGGTCATACATTTTGTTGCTCTAAGGGCACTATTAGGGCAGTTAGAGCGGTTGGAAAATATTGTGGGTCGGTCATACATTTTGTTGCTCTAAGGGCACTATTAGGGCAGTTAGAGCGGTTGGAACAAATTTTAAAAAATGTCGTTTTGTGTGGGAGCCCCCTTAGAAATTGGAGATAGGGTATTAGTTTGTTCCAAAAAAATGTTAAGA
Organism: Pegoplata infirma; assembly: GCA_963921195.1. Lineage (NCBI taxonomy): Eukaryota > Metazoa > Arthropoda > Insecta > Diptera > Anthomyiidae > Pegoplata > Pegoplata infirma. Next base: position 203,675,183 of record OY992540.1, read on the forward strand.
CGTAAAAATTAATGGGGGTCGGTCTTATAAAGGACCCCTCTATGACGCACCATTGGAGCAGTATAAACGATTTTAAGATTGGAAAATTACAATAAAATTTTTTAAAAAAATTTTAACAAATAGTAATAATCGTTATCCCACGATCTTCCTGGGCAAAAAATTTGTAGAATTGATAGAAGTTTTACACAAAAAAAATTTCAAAAAAATCGAAGAGTACAAACATTTTCAAAAATGAGATTTAAATTTTAAAACTAAAAAATCGCATACTAGAGCGCTTTTAAGAATTTTTTGGGATTTTTTTTTAGAAAGTACTTAAAAAAACAAAAATTTTGAAAAAAAAAAATTTAAATTTGGACCATTATTGAAGAAGTTATGATTAAAAGAAGTTTAAGTAAAGGAACAAACTACCAATTTTTAAAAATTCGATATCTTTTGAACGGGTCATCAAAAAAATCTGAAAATTTACCACGAAGGAGTTTTCAAAGGGTACTAAAAACTGTAAGCAAATTGGAAAAATCTAAAAAAAAAGTTTTTCAAAGTGTCCGATTTCACATTGCCCCATATATATTAGAGTTCGTTTGGTGACTATGTCACTTCATCTGTTTATCGGATATCATCATTTTTTTAAAGGATTTCGGGGAGCTAAAAAGAATGCCGGTATTTTTTTGGAAAAATTTTCACTCCTTGGGGTGGTTCAAAGCATCTGAAAACGCGGATTTTGAGCTGATTTTTTTGCAGAGAAAAAACGGCTGAATATATTGCAAATCTGATTGCACCAGTCAATTCTACACCAAAAATTAAAATAATAGCAGTTTTTTTAACTCTTAAAAAAAGTTCCAATAACCCACAACAGGGGGCGGAAAAATCGATTTTTAAAAAAAAAGTTTTTAATTATTTTTTTAATTATGCACGATGAAGAGGCAGTTTTTGCTAAGAAATTTGGTACGAAAGGCACCTTTCTATCACAACTAGGGTTTCTAAATTCCCGGACTTTTTCAATTCCCGGGAAAGCGTTTTAAAATAATTGTATTCCCGGGAATTCCCGGGAATTTTTTGATTAAACAAATTCTGAATCTTGGCATATCTAAAATGTTATTTTTCAAAATATGGGCGCATTTTTCAATTTAAAACACCCTCAAATGTCTTCTTTTGAAAAATGGGTTTCTTTACTTGTATTTTAAACGTAGAAAATTCACAAAAATCTAATTTTTGTAGAAGTATTGGACCTTATCAAGATTGTCGTATTTGCCTTGGCGTATTTTCACTCCTTTTCGAATGTTTTCTATTCATGAATTCATGAATTTATGATTTTTCAAATTTTTGTGTTTGTAAAAGCTTTTTGGTAAATTCGAATAACCAATTATTATTTTTTCTGCAATAATTTAAATTTAATCCGAGTTTTAATTTTTTTTTTTCAAAAAATCATATAAAATTTTATTAAAAATGGGTAATTTGAATAACTTTTTTTAAAAAATGTTATTGAAAATTCCCGAAATTTCCCGATGAAAAAATCCCGGGATTTTAAGAAAAAATTTTCCCGGGAATTCCCGGGAATTTTTTCCCGAATAGAAACCCTAATCACAACCCATTAAATAGTTATAAGTCTTCAAAGTTTTTTTTCTAATGGCAAAATTATAAAACACTAACCGAAATTTGAAAATTTTTTGGATGGGTCCGCGGTCTGGACACTCGTTTTCGATTTTCATCTCAATGCTGATTCCAAATCTGGTTTCCAAAATGTTCCGTAACGTCAGGTTTTTGAGATAATTGAGGTCAAAGTTCACAAAAAACGCATTTTTTGTGCATTATTGAGAGCATTTTTTTGTGATGTTTTTGGATGATATTCTGGGATCATAAAACTTGTTTTCGATTAACATTTCGATGCTGATTCTGATCAAGATTTCAAATTTTTCTATCACGTCATGTTTTCGAGAAAATTGAGGTCAAAGTTCTCAAAAAACGTGTTTATGTCCATTTTTGAGAATTGATAACTTTTTAACGGGTTGCGATAGAACGGAAAATTTAAAACCATTTTGTCAAGCTGAAAATGCCCTTTAATCGTGCATATTTAAAAAATTTATTTAAAAAGAAAATGGTAAAACCTTATATTTCCGCCCTCTGTGGTGGGTTTTTGGAACTTTTTTTAAGAGTTTTAAAAATGACCATTGTATTATTTTTTGCTGTAGAATCGACTGATGAAATCAGATTTGCGATATATTCAGCCGTTTTAGCTCTGCTGAAAAATCAGCTCAAAATTCGCGTTTTCAGATGCGTTGAACCACCCCAAGGAGCGAATTTTTTTCCAAAAAAATACCGCCATTCTTTTTAGTTCCCCTAAATCCTTCAAAAAAATTATGATATCCGCAGATCAAATTTTAAAAATTAACTCTAATATATATATTCATGATCCTCGATCGATTTTAAGTCGATCTAGCGATGTCTGTCCTTCCGTCTGTCTGTCTGTCCGTAGAAAACATGCTAACTTTTGAAAGACTTCACAGAGGCTACTGAAGTTTGGCGTATATGTTGGTCAGGTTGGTATTGCAATCCAGTCAAATCGGTTCAGTGGTTCAAAAGTTATGAGCAAAGAGTAAATTTCGGCAAGGGTTTTTCGCGAATTTACGAGATAAAAAACACGATAACTTTCGAAAGAAAACAATAAGACTGCTGAAACGTGGCATGTATCTTTGCCGTTCTACAATTCTAGTTGGTGTTAAATTTCAGCTCAATCGGTAAAGTGGTATAAGCAAAACTCCGATTTCAGATTGGGTTCATCTTAAATGCCACGTGGTAAACAAGTTTTAAAAGCATTGGCGGTAACATAGCAATGCTTTTCAAACTTGTTTAGTTTTAAAGCAATGCTTTTTAAACTTGTTTAGTTTTAAAAGCATTGGTAACTTAAAAATTACACTCGAAAAAAATTTTACACTCAAAAAAATTTTTACACTAAAAAAAAAAAAAAAATTTACAAAAATGACAATATTTTCTGTACAAACGTACGTGCATTCACTTAGAAATATTTTTACAGTAAAAAAAACATTACACTCGAAAAAAGTTTTACACTCAAAAAAAAAATAGTAATTTTTATTTTTTTTAATGACAAAAAAAGAGTTTTTTACTCAAACTAAAATATTTCTAATCAAAATTGTTAATTTTTTTCCCCCGTTAAAAATGTACTATCATTTAAAAAAGGCACTGTGGAGGGTATTCGTAGATTCGGCAAAGTCGAATTTAACTTTTCTACTTGTTTTATTCTTTGTTTGCATGTTGGAGGGTATAAATGATCCGGCATAGCCGAATTTAACACTCTTGTTTGAATTACAATTGATCTTTTACTAATTCCAATTGATATTTTACGTATTACAATTGATCTTTTACGAATTTTCATTGATCGTTTTCGAATTACAATTGAGCTTTTTCGAATAAAAATTCATCTTTTTCGAATTGCAATTGATCTCTTTCGAGTTACAATTGATTTTTTACGAATTACAATTGGAATCTTCAAATTACAATTGATCTTTTTCGAATTACAGTTGATCTTTTCCGAATTAAAATTGATCTTTTTCGAAATCATTTGCTGGGAAATTATAATGTTCTCTTAACTTTTTTTTTGTAGTTTATGAGTATTTTTAAATATTAGATGAAAAAATAAATTTCAAATAAATGTTTGTTTAAGAAAGGTGTGTGTACACAAGCATTTTGTTTAAATTATAAAAATATAAAAAAATTTGAAATGTATTTTTAAACAATTTTTAACTTTTTTTTATAAATTAATTTGCTGAAAAATATTCAAAGTATGCGAGAAAATATTTTAATTACTTTACTAAGGAGAAGGAACGTATTTGAAATTGAGAATGATGAGTAGCTAATAGTATGGAAACATTTTTGCATATAATGACACACAATGCAAAAATTTGCGATACAATAGTTTTGCTCAAAATTTTTGTTAAAACACTAGAGGAATTTTTATAAATTTATAATATTTCTAGATTATTGTAAATTTTATCACCTTTATAAATTGTTTTTTGAAAATTGTAACTTTGACAATATCATCGTAATCATTAGTAAAGAAATTTGACCTCGAGCTAAGGTAATCTTTCTTAATTTTTATCAATTTTGATTTGACAGTTTTTTTATAATAAGATTAAATAAGATTTTTTTAAAGGAGTCATCCTTACCAGGAGATCTTCCTTTTGCGTCGTATTCAATTCCTGACTTTTAAATAACTTTTTCATTTCCTCATAATCCAACTCTTTGTGTTTTATTTCCACCACATTTTATATATTTTTCACCATTTTCATCCAGTCAGTCATCCAACAATGGCTGACACTTTAACAAATTTGATTGAAAAAAAAAATCTTTTTTTAAACAAATTATTTTATGGTTTCTTATTTTGATTTAATTAACATTTGTGCTCTAATTTCCATTAATGCCTTTAGGTTTATTTGTTGTGGTTATTGTTTTTTTTTTTTGTTGTTGCTCCACTCTTTGTCTTTTCAATTTTTTTTTTATGTAAATTGATTTTTGCCTCAATGTATCAATCTTTTTTGCTTGAATTTTTGCATATACTCGTACTCTACATTGTAGTCAAGCCAATACATTGTTTTTGTATGTTGACACTTTACTATCATCAATCAAATATCTCACGATAAAATACAGGCCGAGAAATTTATATATGATACGGAGAAAAGTACAAAAAAAACTGCTCAAAAATGCAGATTTTCAGAATTTGATTTAGTTCTTCACTGGGGAACTTTTTTCCTTGTCCGATTTGGCCATTTAATGAACTTTGCCATCTTATGACCTTTAGACATATTCGTGTTAAACTTCAGGGACAGCTTTTATAGTCTCCATCGAGCTTTCCACAGACAAGCGGTTGGATATTCATATATCAATTATATATAGACTTCATTAGGTTTTAGACCGATATTTCAATACGTTACATACTATAAGAATTAGTAAAGAAAAATTACCTCGAGCTATAATGACCCTACTCAAAACTTAATAACCCCCCCCCCCCCCCCCCAAAAAAAAATGTTTACAAATAAATTTTTTATGCTTTTTCCACTAAAGCAATAGAATTTTATTATTTAAGCTATTATTTATATCCACTCCCTCAAAAAGAGGCGGGCCAAAAAAACGGCATCTTCTAGTCTCCCCGGTCCAAATGCACAACTTTGAAATGCATGACTTTGAACTACTTTTAGCATAAAAATGCTTCATTTGTTAAACAAAAACACAAAAAATAATGTAAAAACAAGTAAGAAAATTATAGTCGGTCAGGATCATATGATACCCTACACCAGTGTTTTCCGGAAAATGGGTCACAATTCCAAACATGGACCGATTAGATCCATATTTCGTTAGATCTTTTATTAGTATAGAAAACATGCACAAACAAAATTTGAGTGAAATTTGGTTATTTTTGTTGCCTATAGACGAATTTTACTGAATATCGGGCGAAATTTGTATATGGGTCTAAGTCCAAAAATGGTCCAATTATATTCAGAATTGATTAGACCACTAAACCACACGTTTAACACCTGCAAACAAAATTTTTATGAAATTTTTCCAATTTTCATGATTTTTGAGAGGTTTTTGGGAATATCGGGAGGCTGGTTTGTATGGGGACTACAAGAAGAAGTGTCCCGATTCCTTTAAAATTTGGAATGATGATTTGTGAATACAAAATATGTTTACCTGCCAAGTTTCGAAAGGATACAAATTATAATACAGTTATTAGAGTAATTTGTGCCCAAATAAGCGGACCTTTGTATAGGGGCTAGGTCTAAACATGGACCGATTATTTCCAATTTCAATAGGCTTCGTCCTTGACCAAATAAAGCTTAATTTTCAAATTTCAGCCAAATCGATTGAAAATTGCGACCTGTATGGTGCTCACAACGTTTAAGATGTACAGACGGACGGACATCGCTAAATCGTCTCAAAAAGTGATTCTGAGTCGATCGGTATACTTAAAGGGTGGCCTAGGACTAATATTTCGGATAGTTACAAACATCAGCAAAAATTCGTTATACCCTGTACCACAGAGTGATGAAGGGTATAAAAATCGTGTTTTTTCTGAGGTTGATTTAGTTTTTCAATGGAAAACTTTTTTCCTCCTTGCGGATTTTCCTCATTTACAAACTTAACCTGCTTAGGATCCTAAGACACATTCTTGCCAAACTTCATGAGGATAGGAGTTGGGAACTCCTTGCCCCTCGCGGTATATGTTTACAAGTTTATTTTATTCTGCTTTGAGCATTAAAGTATTACAATTTAATTTTATTTTTTTTATCCACGCCCTTAAAAGGGGGCGGACCGAAAAGGCGACAATTTTTAATCTGGGTCCAAGCGCAGGGCTTTGAACTTCTGCAAACTTAAAAATGTTTCATTTGTTAAACAAAATTACAAAAAAACATCTAAAAAATTACGTTTTCCAGAGGTTGGTTTAGTTTTTCAAGTGGGAACTTTTTTCCCCCTGGTCAAATTTTGCCCATTTCGGAACTTAACCTGGCTAGGAGCATAAGACATATTCGTGCCAAACTTAAGGAGTCTACCTCTTTTCTTTTTAACTGCATCGTGTTAACTTCAGACGGACGGACATCGCAAGAATGTCTTAGAATCCATCACTGATCAATATTATATTCACTTTGCGGGGGTTCCCGACCTATATTTCGATGCGTCACACAATGTAACACACATGGAATGACAAAGTTAGTATACCCCCATACTACTTGAAGGGTATTAAAACGATCAATTAAAATTCGAAAAATATAAGTTGAAATTCGAAAATACCAATTGAGGCATTTAACAATGTTTGTGGTTTTGGAAGGTGCTATCGGACTTGGTGGAGATTAAAATCCAAGTAGTCTTGTATATTTCGGCATTTTACAATTTGGGGATCTCGCTCAGGGACTTAGTTTTGTCGAATTTATTTTGCCGGGTATCAGATTTGGGTATAATTGGAGATTTTCGAATTTTTAATGTGGCCATAATTAAAACGTGGACGCTATTGGATCGATAAAAATCAAAGCCGATGTAGTCCACTAAATGTGGGTATTCACAAGTTTGGGGTCTCGCCGGGATCTTGTCATATATCAGATTTTGGTACAATTGGGGATTTTCAAATTTCAAATGAGGCTATAATTAAAACGTATACTCTGTCGGACCTGGCGGGGATTAAATCCCAAGTAATGCTGTATATTACATTTCGCAATTTTGGGGATCTCGCTCAGGCATAAAGTAATGGCGAATTCAATTTGCCATGTATGATATTATTGGTACAATTGGAGATTTTCGAATTTCAAATGTGACCACAATTAAAAACTAACCGCTATCGGACCTAGTGGAGATGAAAGCCCAAGTAGTTCATTATATTTCGTTATTTCATAATTTTTGGGGGTCTCACTCAGGAACTTACGTTTTGGCGAATTCTATTTGCCGGGTGTCAGTTTTTGGTACAATTGGGAATTTTTGAATTTCAAATGTGGCTACAATTAAAACTCAAACGCAATCGGACCTGGTGGAGATTATAGTCTGTATAGTCCACTAAATTTTGGCATTTCACAATTTTGGAGGTCTAGCTCAGGGACTTTGTTTTGGCGAATTTAATTTGCTGGGTATCAGATTTTGCTACAATTCGGGATTTTGGAATTTTAAATGTGACCACAAAACGTAGACGATATCGGTCCTGTTGGATATTAAAGCCCATGTAGTCCACT